>LR752414.1:71223-87094 GCA_902729485.2 Mus minutoides | reverse complement strand
TTCTGCTGTAAGTAGGCTTCAACACTAGCCTCTCATAGGCTCTCTTCATGGTGCCAAGCCTCAACTCCTTTGCATGACCCCTTCAGTCCTGGGCCATCAATTGCAACTGAGGCTGTACTTTCACCAATGGCCTTCCATGGCCTCTCACAGTGCTTCTGTGGCCTCAGCTGCTCTGCATGACCCCTTCATGCCTTCAAAACCAGTACCACCTGGGTAACTCTTACACATTACCAAGTCCAGCCACAGCACAAGGTACAACCATGGCTATAGAAAACATTTCCCAGAAGATGTCACCTCAATGAGGGGGGAGTGCTTTCCACAAGATCCGCACACAACGGCTCACAGCTGCTTAGCCTGGCAGCAGTCACTGAACACCAGAAATAACATGGGTGTCCATAAAAAAGACATACACTATGTGCCACGGTCACATGAGGGAATACTATGCAGCCAGGAAAGGGCAATAGCAGCTAAACATGTGGGCTCTGCCAGATCACTCCAGGCTGCCTGGATGTTTGTGCAGATGCTCTGGGAGGCAGGCAGCAGGCAGGGTGTGGCCTTTGGGAAGTGTACTGGGGAAGTCGAGTCCCTGAGTGAATACAACATTGACAAGCAGCCTTGGGAAGGATGCTCTGGACATCCTTATGTAATCTGTACGGAGAAGATGGAGCCATTCCCATCCCATCATCCCCATACCACCATCATCACCCCATCATCACCATTACCAACATCATCACAATTATCACCATCACCCCCATCATCACTGCCACCATCACCACCACACTCCGGGCTTCTGAGAAGCCCAGGGTGCTCACTGCCCCATCCGCTTCCTTCCTCTCATCTCTCACCCCACTCCCAGTACCAACTTCTGTATTAGTTAGGGTTCTCTAGAGTCACAGAACTTACGGAGTAAAGGAATTTATTGATGACTTACAGTCTGCAGCCCAATTCCCAACAATGGTTCAGTAGTAGCTGTGAATGGAAGTCCAAGGATCTAGCAGTTACTCAGTCCCACACAGTGAACAGGCGAAGGAGTGAGTGCTAGTCTCCTTTCTTCCAGTGTCCTTATATAGTCTCCAGCAGAAGGTGTAACCCAGATTAAAGGTGTGTGCCATCACACCTTTAATCCCAGGTGATCTTGAGCTGGGGATCTCTGTCTTAATCTCACACCTTTAATCCCAGATGATCTTGAGCTCGGAGATCTCTCTGTCTTAATCTTCTGGAATCCATAGCCGGTATGCTATCAAGATCTCCATACCAAGATCCAGATCAGAGACTTCTATATCCAAGCCTCCAGGTTAGGGTCACTGGTGAGCCTTCCAATTCTGGATTGTAGCTCATTCCAAATATAGTCAAGTTGACAACCAGGGATAGCCACTACAGAGAGCATGACAGCAGATAGGCAGGCATGATGCCGGAGCAGTTGCTGAGAATTTCCATGTTGAGACAACAACCAACCACAAGGCAGAGAGAGAGAGGCAGAGAGAGAAATAACTGAAATAGAATGGGCTTTTGAAACCTCAAAGCCCACCCCCTGTGACACATCTCCTCTATCAAGGCCACACCGCCTAATCCTTACAAAATAGTTCCAACATCTGGGGACCAAGCATTCAGACATAAGAGTCTATCTGGGCCTTTCTCATTCAAAGCATCACAAAATTTAACACAGCCTTCAATGTTGATTGGAAATATAGTTGAAGGTGTATATAAGAACTTTGTTCCACACCACACACATATAAACTTTATTATTTTTACTTTTCATTCTATGGGTATGTGTGTGATAGGTGTATGTGAGTGCAGTAGCTGCAGAGGCCAAAAGATGCCAGATTCCCTCGGTTACAAGCAGCTGTGAGCTGCATGACACGGGTGTTAGGAACTGAACCTGAATTTTCTCCAAGAGCAGAGAGTGTCCTCTCTACTGCTAAGCCATGTCTCCAGCCCCACATATCCGCTCCAGATAGGGTACTCTAAAAACCCCAGGCTACTCCTTCAAGTAAGCATTCCTAGTAAGAGTGTTTCAGACATTAAATGCTATTCATTTGTTCACTAAACATCACACACACACTCACACACACACACACACACACACACACACACACACACGCACACACACATCTCATTGACACATGGGTTTAAAAGCTGCTTCCTGTTTCCAGAAGAGAGCTTCTAAATCAGAAACACTGGAAATGGGAGCAAAGGCTCATCGCTCTACCAAGCCCTGTGATCATTCAGGCCACTCAAACTCTAGAGTTTGAGGACTCCTTCTGGAGAAAGCCTGTCCTGGCACCCTGCTATTCTCTACCTCTTTTCCCCACCCCCACTCCCCATCCATGATTCCCACGCCCACTCCTCATTCCCATCCTCCATCCCCACCCCCATTCCCCACCCCCCATTCCCTCATCACCATCCCACCCCCACTCACCATCCTCATTTCCCTACACTATTTCTCATCCCCACATCCTTTCCCCACACCCCACTCATTTCCACTCTCCACCCATACTCTGGAAAAGTTTGGGCGAGCCAATGAAAGAGCCAAGCTGTAATCTCCCCTTCCAGGCTAGACCTGTGTCTGAGCTGCAGGAAGCTGAGAGTTGAAAGGCAGATACCACTAGTGGGCCACACCCCTGTAAGGATACCACCACTGTCTCAGGAGAGCTGTAAATTGTATATGGTTTTGCTGCAAATGTCAGTCTCTAGGAGAAAAGAGAAGGCCGGGCGTGGTGGCGCACGCCTTTAATCCCAGCACTCGGGAGGCAGAGGCAGGCGGATTTCTGAGTTCGAGGCCAGCCTGGTCTACATAGTGAGTTCCAGGACAGCCAGGGCTACACAGAGAAACCCTGTCTCGAAAAACCAAAAAAAAAAAAAAAAAGATAAGAGAAATTTGCCATGGAGGGGAGGAGTATTTGAATCTCTGAAATTTAACTGCCTGGAAACCACGGGTATTCTGTGCCATCAAATGCATTCCAAGCAAGCCTTTATCAGCATAACTCAATTCCACATGCTTACCATACATCTTATTTGCTTTTCTTTGAAATGTGTATTTTAGAGTGCGGTGAAATCATATTATCCACCCAAAAATGGGATAATGGAGCAAAATGAGGGTCATAAACAAATCCCCCTGGAAATTACTCAAGTGATTAAGCTGAGGTTTATGGACTGTTCAACAGGGCTGCACACCTGAGAAGAAAACTCCTCAAGCATAGGACGGAGGTCGAGGCCTCACAAAATATACACATAAATGTTTCTGTGGAGAGACCACCATGGAGTGGGACAGCTTCTCTTTTAACTGGTGCCTTAACTCCAACAGGAACAATTCTGGGTGTGGGGCTTTGATTGTTCATATATCTTTATTCTCAGTTAACAAAGTAGAAACGTTCAGTCACAAACTCCTAATCCCAATAAACAACAAATTTTCACTCTTGGGTGGGAAGGGATGTCTAAAAATTACCTACATCTATGAGAGGGAATTATTAGCTGATCCTTTCATGGGGTCAGAGTTTAGCAAGCTTTATTTCATGTAGCAAGCTTTTCCAAGCCGGCTTTATAGGATCACAAATGCTTACATTGGCAAGCAAAAGCCTAGTTAGAAGTCCTAGATGATGGTTTGTGCAGTGAGTGGCCTCTGGGTATACTATAGATAAGGAGAGAGGTCCAGAGAGGATGGGGAAATGGCCCAGCAGTGCACTGAGGAAACAGAACAGCTGGATGGAGCCAGGAGCTCCCAGTCCCAGCCAGTATCCTCACTCCTGGCACTTTGCCAGCAGTTGCTGTTGATCGGTTTACATTGCTTTTGGCATGAAGAACACATAGGCCTTACATGATAGCAGGAGAATCAGGTGGGTCACGGAGGGGTCTGCAGCCCAGAGGGCACTGGGGATCAAGGCCAAGTATCTCATCTTCCTCTTAAAGAAGTCTGACTACTTCAGTGCTCCGGGTTTCACTTGTGGAGGTAAATTGTCTCCCTGCCCAATCATTCCTGGCATCCTTTAACTGATGGAGGCAGGGAGCGTGGGGATGCTCTCTGAGATGACATCAGTCACTCCATTCATGTGACCTCCAACACAGCCCCAGGAAGGTCTTAGAGTATCGGGACCCACATGTATCCCCCCAGAATACTTCTCCAGAGAAACTGAGTAACCCAATGATTTAGGCAACCACAAACCATAGTCCTGACACCAGATGCTTTGCTAACTGACCTATTTTGAGATCCAGGATTTTTAAGTAGCCTGGCCCATAAGTATACACCCAAAGTGATGGATGGCCTATGAGCATCCAGTTTCAGAGCAGATAGAATATTTTTATTATTATGTTTATAGTGTGTGTGTGTGAGAGAGAGAGAGAGAGAGAGAGAGACAGAGACAGAGACAGAGAGACAGAGACAGAGAAAGCACCCTTGGGTAAGCTTGTGGAAGCAAATGGGACACGTTGAGGTCAGAGAACAACTTTCAGAAGTTGGTTCTCTCCTTCCAGCCTGTAGATCCCGGGAAACTAAGACTCAGGTTGTGAGACCTGGTGGCAAGGACCTTTACCCACTGAGCCATCTCACAGGCCTTCAGCTAGAACTTGACCCCAGACTTCCCGACCATCTGTTTTCAGGCATTCTCCTGCCTGGCTGGGGAGTTAATTAGGGAAATTAATTAACACTGTGCATACTGAGCAATGACTCAGCTGGTAAACTTCTTAATACGCTTGTCCCCAGGCCACAGACTCAGGGATTTTAATTCAGCCACTTTACTGTGTGCCTGGGAATCTGCATTTTAACAAAGCCCTATGCAGCCAGCCAAGGTGGTTAAACTTCCTCCCACATTCAATGTGCCAAAGGAACTGTACTCCCTAAACCTCAGTTTCCCTAAAGCCTGGTCTTTCCACAACCCCCTTGGGTTATCTAGAGGACTCCTCCAGTGTCACTGTCTTCCAGGCCTGCAGTTCCACAATGCAAATCCATGCTTGAAATCAGGCTAATTTTCCTTCCAACTCTCAAAACACAAAGGATTAGTTTCCATCCTTTCGGGGCCAATATGATTTTCTTGCCTCAAGAAACCTAGACTTATAAAACACAGAGGCCTGTTTACAAAATTTCATCAAGACAGCATCTTTCTCGGCCTAGAAACACAAAGTGTATGCCTCAGCTGGGGCCCTCGTGTTGCTGCTGGTGGAAACTCGATCAAGAATCAGGAGATGGTTCAGCCTGTGTAAGCAAAAGGACCAGGCTTTGATCCAGCTACTTTCCTTCTCTTTTCTTCTTCCACTGTCCATTGTAGTGAGAATCTTGGTTTACTTAAAAACCCGTTAAGTTACATGAATATGCTTTTGTTTTAATCCCAAGTGTGGGATAAAGGGCTGCTTCAGTTTGTCCATACATGCTAATTGTGATGGCATCTTACTCTAAGAGGGGTGTGATTTTTTGACAGCTGCAGATAGTTTAATCTGGGGACTCTGGAGAGGGTATGAATGGGAGAGCCGAGAGAGGGCCTGTGGCTGCTGCTTCCCCTGTGGTCTCTGTTACTGGTGGTTCCTGCTGCTGTGTTCGCTGGATCGCTGGTTTACTATTGCTGGCTTTCCGGATTACTGGATATCTGACAATGAAGACTGGACTTGCCCCTAGGAATCCAAACCCCCTAATCATCAGAAAGTAGTCTAAAGAGCTCTAGGCTCCCTTTTCCCCTCTAACCTACTTTCTCCCCTACCTTGGGGAATTGGAAGGAATTGGGGTGGAATAAGATTGGAAGGGTGGTAGATATAAGAACTCAATAAAATAGTCTAAAATACACCTACATTCCCTAGCACAAACAGCATTCAGCTCCACAGATACACACAGAAGTAGACAGGCAGGTGAGTCTAGCACCCAAGGAAGGGAACTCTTAAGATTCTGCCTAGAGCAGTTAGTCCTTTACTATGTTAGGCTAATGCAGTAGTTCTCAACCTGTAGGTCATGACCCCTTTAGAGATCTAACGACCTTTTCACAGAATGGCCTAAGACCATCAGTAAACACATTTACTTTATGATTCTTAACAGTAGCAAAATTATAATTACGAAGTACCAACAAAAATAATTATATGTGAAGATGAGGAGCTGCATTAAAGGGTTACAGTTTTAGGAAGGTTGAGCACCGTTAAGCCAATGAAAGGCCACAATAGATGGGGACTTAGTGGCGGTCATGTTTCTCTCACAGTACTAGAGCATAGACACTCTAAGTCAAGACACAAGTGGATTTGGCTTCTCTCAAGGCCTTTGTATGTGGTTACTTTTTCCCTGTATCCACACATGGTCTTTATTTCCTCTGTGCACGTGTATACCTGGATGGCCTCTTTGTATCCAACTGCCTCCTTTCTCAAAGGACACCAATGACATTGCACTGGTCAGGGGGAAGCATTCTAACACCCTCTTTTTTACTTAGCTACTTCTTTAAAGTGCCCATCTCCAAACACAAGGGCTTCTACATATGAGGTCAAAGAAAGAGGGTATAATTCAGTTTATAGGAAACACACACACACAAACACACATACACACACAGAGAGAGCAACACAGCTGGGTCAAGGTTATTGGTTTAGCAACATAAGAAAGTGAGCTATGTGATTTAATCCCACCAGAAGCTAAGGGGGGCGGTGGGTAAGAGTCTGCTAATAACTAAATAGACTGGTGTGGGGCAGGGTCACTGGGTCACGTGAGGATGGGATGAGGGGTAGTTCTACAACAATGTAAACCACTACCAGTGGCTTAAAAATACTAGAGAACTGGAAGGCATGGCTCCAACAAGGAGAAATAGGATATGAATACACCCCACTATTTGTGACTGTGGGTGAAGGAGCTGGGGAAATTAAGAGAACAGCAAGGCTTCTTCCACCAACCAAGAAGAAGGCTGACGGGAACTTCTTCTTCCAGGTTGAATCTTAAGTCCATTCCAGTCACTTGAAGCTAAAAACTTAATTGTCCTATTCCTTAAATATAGTATCAATTAAAAATATACATGGCTTGATTGTCTCCTCCACATACAATGCTGAAATGTAATAGACTTTACTAAAGTACTCAGAAGAACCTCTAAGGAGGAATGGTTCATGAGGGAGCTGACCTTGAATATGAATTAATGTCATTGTCTTGGGAATGACATTGTGTTACAGGAGTAGGCTCCTAATAAAGGTGTGTGTGTGTGTGTGTGTGTGTGTGTGTGTGTGTGTGTGTGTGTGTGACATTTTCTAGTTCTTCCACATTGTTCTGAAGCAGCTTGAAGGCCCCCATCAGACACTGTTACAACTGCTGGACAGTTAAGAGAGTGCTCTTGAAGGAGAGCCACCTGATTGTTTGTGAGCATAAAAGTATTCAGTAGCAGAACAGATAGAAACGAAGCGGGTTTAACCTGGAAAAAAGTAAGATGTTCATCTACCTACACATTTCTCCTGTGAAGAAAATGACCCCGTATTATCTTCAAGAAAATACCTCTTCAGAGAGAGAAAGGGGGGGCTGGATGCACACCGAAATACAGACAGGGCTCCATTCTTTTGAAAGAAAACAACTGGGAAAAAGAGATCAGCCCTCTGTGCTCAGGAGAGGCTGGAGTCTGACTTAAAGCCAAGCTACAGCAGGGAACCAGTCAAAAACAATTAGTGCTGTTCAAAGAGCTGGGGGGGGGGGGTTCATGGAGAATTCCAAGACAGGGGAAAAAAAAGTGAAACTTGGGCTCAGTCCTCATTGTTACAGTGCTCAGAGTCTTCTTGGTTTCCATTGTGACATGCTGAGCTGGGAGAGGATGGGGAAAGAAACCACAGCTGAAAAGCAGCTCCCCTCCCTTCCCTGAAGAGCCTGGGGAGTGGACTGTGCTCTTGATCCACTGGGTTCTCTGAGGAGTGATTATTAATGAGGGCGCTGACCTCGAGCCCTTGAGCGGAGATAGATGCTGTTATTTTAGGAACGGGTTAACTATCATGTAGGTGGGCTCCTGATAAAGGCAATATTGTCTTCAAGAAAACGTCTTTTCAAAATTAAAGGGGGAGCTCCAGGGAGGCCTCAGCTGGCCTGAGGACAAAAATGTCTCCCGAGGGGACAGCAGAAGGGAGAGCTGCCACCTAAGGCCTCTGGCTCCTTCTGAACCATCCCTGTGGTCATGAAGCTTGCTTGGGAATAGCTCAGTGACTAAGTACCTGTTTAGCATCAAAGTGAAATTAAAAGTCCTCTCTTGGGATTATCTCCATTTTTAAAGAACAATCTCACTGAGATGGTATTTTGGGTAAAGCAGTGACCCTGGGCCTTCCTAAGGATGCGACCCTTTAATACAGTTCTTCATGTCCTGGTGACCCCCATACATAAAATTATTTTTGTTGCTACTTTATAACTGTAATGCTGCTTCTGTTATGAATCATAATGTAAATATCTGGTATGCAGGATGTCTGATAGGTGGCCCCTGTGGGGGTCATGACACACAGGTTGAGAACCACTGGCTGTAAAGGCTGGCTTAACCAAGAACTCTAAAGATCACAGCCCCTGTGACGTTACATGGCTTACTCCATTAATCTTTCTCCTTCTCCACCCTAATGTAGCAGGCGATTGAAGGTCTCCCTTAGCTTTAGCCATTCTAATATTAGTGCTCCGATTTTATAATATGTTGATAGATGAACATGTCATCTGCTCAAATATATTTGAGTGTGAAGTCCCTTCTATAGGCTCAGGTGTTTGAACACTTGGTGCCAAGCTGGGGGGCGGGGGGCACACTGTTTTAGAAGGTTGTGGGGATTTGGGGAGCTGTGACCCTGTTGGCAGAGGTGAGTGTCTAGGGACTAGTCTTGAAGCTTCTATTTGCTTTCTGGTTCCAGTTTGAGCCCTTTGCTTCCTGTCTCTTGCAGTAATGGGACCAGTCACCTTATGTTCCCATGCCCGTGGACTTGAGCCATATCCATAGACACAGTGGACTGAAGTCCCCTGAAACCCAGAACTGTGAGCCAAAGTTACTCCATCTACCAGGCATTGTGTCACAGCCACATGAAAGATAACTGGTAGCCTGTCTCTGTTGGCTTCCTATTATTGCAATAAACTCCGCGACTAAAAGCAGATTGGGAAAGGCAGGGTTATTTGCTTTACAGGCCATACTATGTCACTTTGGGAGCTCAAGGCAGGACCAGATGCAGAATGCTGCTTACAAGCTTGCTTCTCATGGCTAACTCAGCCCACTCTCTTATAGAACCCAAGACCACCTGCCCTGGGGTGGAATCCACCCACAAGGACCTGGACCCTTCCACATCATCACTAATCAAGAAAACATACCAAGGGCTTGCCTAGAGACCAATCCAGTGGAAGCATTTTCTCCATCGAGGTTCCCTCTTCCCTGGTGACTCCAGCTTCTGTCAAGCTGATGATCAACAGCTCATAAATATACTCAGCCCACTTTTATTGAAAAATGCCTTTTCTTTAAATCGATTCACCTCTGGAGGGGGCATATGAATTTATGTTAAAAGGAAATGCTCCATCACTATCTGAAATAGAAGCTCATAGACTTCCAAAGATGTTCATCATAATCGGAGAGAAATGTGACTAAGAGCAACTACTTAGATAATAACATTTTCATAGATTTATCTCCAGCAAACACCTCTCACACAAATGGCGGTAGATAAATCCTGCTGTAGAAACACTACCCTCAGATAGGCCCATTTCTGCCCCTAGGGCGTAAGTTACAATGAAATACATTGACCAGAAATCCTTATTGTAAGGGTGGTTGCTTCCGGCTCGTTTTTTTCTCCAACCCGCAAGAAAGAACAATAAGAGGATTTATGTAACAGAGTTGAGTTTGCTTCAACTAACTCAAACTGCTTTCTTATTCCCATTTCCCTCTGTTCTGACCTCTGGCAGATAGTCTTTATTTCCTGCGTCTTGCCTTCAGGTGACGTCAGCTCTGCCATGTACTGGCAACATCAGCCCTCATCACCAGACCCCTGCTTCCCCTGCTCTGGGGGCTCCCTGGACACTGTGGCAGCTATGCTCTTCTCAAGAACATAATCTGTGATGATTCTTCAACAAATTGTAAACCCACCAATGATCAAAAGATCTTTAAGTGGATTTCATGGTCCAGCTAACAACATGTCTGAGCTGCCTACGAGTGCCTGTCATCATTAATCAGCACCTCTGGTTCATCTTCCCCTCAATCCAATGAGCAGCAAAGACCTTGGAAAGTCTGTGTCAGAATTAACACATGTTCCATTTGCCTATGCCTAGGGTAAGATGCTCGGTGTATCATTAACGCAAGGTTGGGAAGCCTACTTGATATTTCTAACCCATCTATAATACGGATCTTGAACTTCACTAATTTCACCAGTGAAATGATGTTTATATGGTACAACAGCATCTTACTTTTGACTGAAGAGGGATGGCTTTCACATCCTGGCAAGTAGAAAGGAACGACTTAATATTGGAGAAAATAGAGAGAAGTGGTTGAGTTAGGATGTTGAATACCAAAGTACTACCTTTTGCATCACATCTGTTAAGTAGTGGTGGGCAGAGAAGAGACAGGGATATATCAGTGTTTTAGGGAAATCTCTGCTGGATATTCCATGGTGGGGCAAACTAACCATGGCTGTTGAGTCTGCGCATTACAGCTTGCCCTCTCTGAACAGGTAAGCATTTACATCTCAGAGAGCACTCGCCCAATGGCATCATAGATCAATTCTCTTTAAGACGAGAAGTCGGACCCTGGCAGGCAGTATGTCTTAAGCACAGAGAGCACCTCTGGAAAGTTGAACAAAGTTACAGCCTTGGAACGAGGAAAGCATTCAGGTACCATGGTGGCAGATGCTGTCCCTGTGCCACACAGGCCCCAAGAGCTCCCGCTCCAGAAGCAGCTCAGATATCTCCAAACTGTGTCCTTCCCTTGGAATCTCAACTGGAGCAGCATCATCACCCAGCCGGCAAATCTTGGCATCCTTTTAATCCTTTCAAATAGTGCCATTCTCTGGTGACAAAGTATTCAAATATATGAGCCTTTAAGAGTCATTCTTATTGAAACCACCACATTTCACTCCCTGGCTCACATAGGTTCATAGCATTCAGTCCAACTTCAAAAGTCCCCAAGGTCTATCATATTCTCAATCCTGTTTAAAATTTCAAAGTCTCTTTTGAGACTCATAGCAAGTAGCTCATAGCTATTTAACAACTATAAAATCAAATTCAAAACGCAATTCACATACTTCCCATATACAATGGCACAGAACACACATTACCATTCAAAGGGGAGGAAAGGGGGCAGAGTGAGAAACTACTGGACCAAAGCCAAGCAGGACAAACTGCAAATTCTTCATCTCTATGTGTGATGTTTGAGGGCTCTTCAGCTCCCCAACTCCTTCCAGCTTTGTTGACTGCAGGACACTTCTCTCTCTTGGGATGGTTCCACACCAGCTCTGCAGCTCTCCTTGGCAAGTATTCCACAACACGGGCATCTCCAGCATCTTGAGGTCTCCAAAGCAATACAGGCTTCACCTTCACAGCTTGGTGCAATGGCCTCCCTGAGTATCCATGCAAGGACACCCCTGAAACATACTTGGCCTCAAGGGCTTCTATTACCCTCAGAGGAAGATTCCAAATCCCCTTTCTTGTATCCTTGACTCTAATGCCAGAACCACATGGCTGAAGCTACCAAGTTCTGCTGTTTTATGGGGTTGGTACTCGGCCTCCTTTTCAATTCCATGTGTATCAGCTTTCTGTTGCCCATGGTTTCCATCACTGCTTAAGCTGTTCTTTAATTCCTTTTCACAAGCTGGAAGCTTACCTGGGTGAGGTCTTTCCCTGTGGTCACCACTCCCCTTTATTACATTTAACATTGGGCTTCTCTTTAATGTTTTTCTTACCTCCTCAAGCATTACACTTCCTGATGGTCCTTTTCTCCTCCAACTGTACGTTTTATATTTCTGTTTATCCGGCTTGTTCCTTTTCATTATAGATCTGCATAAGAGTGATTACTAATAACCACACAACAGAGTCAATACTGAGCTATCTTGAAATCTCCTCTTCCAATGCCATTAATCCAAAAACAATTGTGGCATATTTTTAAGGCAAGGCCAAAAGAAGCCATTTTCTTTGCCAAAATATCACAAGAATGGTCTCTAGGCCATTTATTAAGATTCTTCCCCTCTGAAACTTCTTGAGGTGTCTCCCAACAATTTAACTTGCCCCCAGCACTGTCTTCCATGTTCCTACCATGATGGTCTATTAAGCTTTGTTTAAGGCATCCAATAGCCCTAATAGTCCAAAGTCCCAAAGTCTACTGTTGTTTCTCCAACAAACAGTATGTTGAGACCTGTCATAGCAATACTCCAGTGCCTAAAACCAACTTCTGCCTTAACATTGTTCTATTGGTGTAAACAGGCACCATAACCAAGACAACCCTTATGAAAGAAAACATTTAATTGAGAGCTTGCTTACAGAGGTTTAGTCTATTATCATCATGACAGGAAATATGGCTGCATGTGCAGTACTTGAGAGTTCTATATCCTGATCCATAAGAAGATAGTGAGCCTAGGTCTGGCACAGATTTTTGAAATCTCAAAGCCTACCTCCAGCAACACACTTCCTTCAACAAGGCCACATTTCCTAACCTTCAAATCCTTTCAGATAGCGCCACCCCCTGGTTACCAAGCATTCAAATATATAAACCTATTGGAGACATTCATATTCAAACCACCACACCTGCCTACAAGTGTTCAGTAACCCCTTCCTGAGTAGCCTCATCTCATGTTCTCTCTCTCTCTCTCTCTCTCTCTCTCTCTCTCTCTCTCTCCCTCTCTCTCTCTCTCCTCACAATCCTTGCCTCCCTGCCTTTCTCTGTAAGTGTATATACACATGTATCTCCATCTTACACAGACACACGTATACAACTTGTTTCATCCCTACTAAGTCACACCCTATACATTCTTCCTAGCAGAGCAGTCCCTTCTACACAAGAATGCTTGGTCACCAAGTGGTGTCTCTATTTGAAAGTATTAGAAGGATTAGGAGATATGGTCTTATTAGAGGAAGTATGTCACTGGAAGTGGGCTTTGAGATTTGAAAAGCCTGTGCTAGGCGTAGGCTCTCTCTGTCTCTCTCTTCTTATGGATCAGGATGTAGAACTTTCAACTTCTGTTCCAGTATCTGCCTGCATGCAGCCATTTCTCCACACACATATAGCAAACTATGTTTCATCCCTACTAAGTCACATTCTATACATTCTACTTAGTAGGGCAGTCCCTCCCATACGGCACACTTGCCAATGACTCCTGAGAGCCTTGTCTTGAGAATTATCTCAGGGCTGGAGAGATGGCTCAGCAGTTAAGAGCACTGACTGCTCTTCCAGAGGTCCTGAGTTCAAATCCTAGCAACCACATGGTAACTCACAGCCATCTGTAATGAGATCTGATGCCCTCTTCTGGTGTGTCTGAAGACAGCAACAGTGAACTTATATAAAATAAATAAATAAATCTTTAGAAAAAAAAGAGAGAATTGTCTCCTATTCTAGTTCACTTTCTGCTGCTGTGATAGCACCATCATCAAAAGCAACTTGTGAAGGAAAGGGTTTATTTCATGTAACAGTTCATCACTGAGAGAAGACAAGGCAGGAGCTCATTAGGAGCAGAGGCAGAGATCATAAAGGAACACTCTTACTGGCTTGTTTCCAGATTCATGTTTGGCAGCTACCTTCTTTATCCAGCTCAGGCCCACCTGTCCAGGGAATGCACACCCATAATGGGCTGGACCTTTCTACATCAGTTAACACACACACACACACACACACACACACAATGTTTCACAGGTATGCCAGAGGCCAATGTGGAGGCACTTGCTCACTTGGTGGGGGTACGGGGTCCTTCTTCTCAGGTGACTCTGGTTTGTGCAAAGTGAACAATAAAAACCAATCAGCTCATCTTCCCAGACATTGTCCTGGGCCAGTGCTCCTCCTTTCCTAGCCACAGGTGCCCTGACTTGCTATGCAATGTGGAACGCTTTATCACACTGTCTCTTTCATTTCCATCTCCTGAAACACTCTAGCTCTTCAAGGGAAAAGGAGACTCCTCACCTCTACATCTCTGGTGACTCACAAGGATGACTGACGTCATGCATAGCAAACAAGTGACTTATCAACCGATCTGTCCAGCTAATAACTGATTACTACTAACTTCAAACCAGAGTTTATCTCTATAAAAAGGCACAGACCACAGGGACACACAGAGAGTTAACTAGTCAGTGGTAACCTTTTAAAATGAAGACAAGCCCACACATGACCAACCTCTCAATTCTACACCTGGCCCATAACCAGCAGGTGTCTAGTGTTCAAAGAAAACACACACATGCACACATGCACACAGCATACCATACACGCATACACACACACACACACACACACACACACACACACACACACACAAACACACATTATGGCTTATGTTTCTTTTTCTTTACTAAATTATTAGCTCTAGGTGGTAATAACAATGCAGAGAAACTGTTACAGTGAACAAGAACATGAATTCAGCCTAACCTGTGGTTCTATTTTAGGAAGCCTGGGTAGACAAGACCAACTGCAAAGAGGAAAATGTGGTGAAATCAGCTCACACCGTTTCCTAGGGCAGCTCAACCTGTCATTGTGGCATCGAGCAAACAGTCTTACTGTGTACACAAGAAACATTTGAGTTCTAATTCTGTGTTTATTTATGCAAATAAAAACCTACTGGCACACCACTCCCCTCATTTTCATGCCAAAACTTACTATAGGCAAAACTTTATTTCTGTGCACACAGACACACATAGACACACACACACACACACACGTACACACACACACGTGTGTGTGTGTGTACGTGTGTGTGTGTGTGTCTATGTGTGACGTGTGTGTGTGTGTACGTGTGTGTGTGTGTGTCTATGTGTGTCTGTGGTGTGTGTGTGTGTGTACGTGTGTGGTGTGTGTGTCTATGTGTGTCTGTGTGATATATATGTGGGTGTGCATATGTATATGTGGTATGTGTATATGTGTGTGATATGTATGTGTATATGTGTGTGTGTGTGTATGTGGTAATATATTATGTATATATGAGTGTCTGGTGTGTATATGTATGTGCTGTGAGTGTGTTATGTGTATGTGTGTATGTATGTATGTATGTATGTATGTGACATATATATATACAAATATATATGGTGTGATTGCAGTATGTATGTATGTCTGTGTATGTATACATGTGTATCATATATATGTGTGTGTATGTGGTGTGTGTGTGTGTGTGTGTGTGTGTGTGTGTGTGCAAGTGGGGCCACAGGACTACCTTGGTGTCACTCTTAGTCATCCCATCTACCTCCTTTGAGACAGTGTCCCAACAAGCAGTGGAGATCTCCCTGTGCCTTCCCCTCTAGTGCTGGGATTATCAAATCAGGGCACTGTGCACACGTTTATTTGAGGGGTTCTTGGTATGGGACTAAGCTCTTCATACTTAGGAAGTGACATCTTATCACCTGAACCACCCCACAGACTTTTAAAATGTATTTTTAGACACTTTGAAAGGAGCTGGGGAGCTGGCTCAATGCATTTGAGTGCTTTCTCTGCAAGTACGAGGGGCCTGAGTGTGAATCCCAGCAGCCTGACATGGCTGCAGCTGCCTGCAACCCATACCAGAGACAGAGATAGGCAGAGCCTCAGAGCTGCTGAGCAGCCAGCCATGCTGAAACAGGAAGCACCCAACTCAGTGAGAGACCCCACCTTAAAGGGAAAGACAGACAGCAGCAGAGGAAGACAGCAGGGCATCCTGCTCTGGCCTCCATATGCACACGTACAGCCCATACCCATACCCACAGGCATGTATACACACACACACACACACACACACACACACACACACACACAGGACTTGGAAAAATGGATGAGTCAAACTAAAGAAA
>LR752414.1:0-67431 GCA_902729485.2 Mus minutoides | reverse complement strand
GGCATCTGGGGGATATGAGAACTCAAAGAAAAACATCATATGAGGTCAGCCGCTCTGCCTTTGTCTCTTGAGTATCATATCCCCTCTGCTATGGTTCTTTGATTACAGGCTCTCCCCTTGTGGAGACAATATCTTTCTGAAGCCCTGGTCTTTCATATTTGAGTCGTTTCCCATGATTGTCTGGGGGATGGGAGATCTCAACCCTTTGTTTGGAGTTACTTGTGTAACATGCTGACTCATGGGAAAGGGGCAGACATTATCCTGAGGGAAAAAAGTCAGGATGCCATTCCTAGGAAATGAAGAAAAATCTACTCACTAGTGGAAGTCACAGCTGTCCACTGCAACAGCTCAGAAGTATTCTATTCTAGTTATATTAAAATGTTACTCTGTGTGGCTTGAATAGGTTTGGCCCAATAGAATCATGTGTTTGAATGCTTGGTCCACGGGGAATGGCACTAATAGGAGGTGTGGCCTTGTTGGAGGAAGTATGTCACTGTGGGAGTGGGCTTTAAGGTTTCCTATGCTTAAGCTCCACCCAGTGTGGAATTCCAGTCTCCTCCTGATTGCCTTATGATCAAGATGTAGAATTCTCAGCTCCTCCAGTATCATGTCTGCCTGCAAGCTGCCATGAAAATAATGGACTAAACCTCTGAAACTGTAAGCCATCCCAAATTAAATGTTTGCCTTTATAAGAGTTGCTTTGGTCATGGTGTCTCTTCACAGCAACAAAACTCTATGACCGAAGTTGGTATCAGGAACCGAGTTATTGCTGTGATAGGCCTGACCATGCTATTGCTTGGAAGAATGTGAATTTTGGAACTTTGGATTCAGAAAGCAGTGGAATGCTTTAAGTGGGGCTTAATGGGCCATCCTAGATGGTATATGGAAGACATTGGTCCTGAGAGTGATTTGAATTCAAGAGGTTTCAGAGGAGAATTTTTGTATGTTGCTTATCGATCATTTTTGTGATATTTTGGTAAAGAATGTAGCTGCCTTTTGCCCTTGTCTAAAGAGTTTGCCTGAGGCTAAAGTAAAGAGATTTAGATTAATTGCATTGAGGAAGAAAATCTCAAAATAGCCTAGCAGAAACTGTCATGTGGTTCATTCTTGCAAAGAGCACTTTGACCAGACATACCAAGCTTAGAAAGGAAAAATATAAAATGTATAGTTCAAGTATTAAAGGATCAGCAGAAAGTATAATGGAACTAAACCCTGTCTTCAAGGAGGTAAACAGATTCAAGGGAGTGGTGACCTCAGATCAAGATCTCACATAGCTAAGCTTATTAATGAGTTTACAGTTCCACAAGGGGTAGTTAAGTCATATTAGGAATTATTATGATCCGGTTATTGTTTTCATTTGGACATAAAGAGATATGATTGTGTGTCACATTCACAAGGGAAGGATTGTGATGGCTATTCTCAGTTGTCAACTCAACTATATCTGGAATGAACTATAATCCAGAAATGGAGGGCACAGCTGTGATCCAGGTCTTGAGGTCATGCTTGTAAAGATCTGGTGAAAAGGATTTTTAAAAAGCTTACAACCAGGTGTGGTGGTGCACACCTTTAATCCCAGGAGTCAGAGGCAAACAGATCTCTGAGTTCAAGTACAGAACAAGTTCCAGGTAAAGAAAAGCATGGTGGTACACGCCGTTTAATTACAGCACTCAAAATACAGAGACATGCAGTTTTGTGAGTAAGGTGTAATAGGACAAGGTGGAGATCTTCCAGCACCAACCAAGCAGCAGTACTTGGCAGCTTTGGCCACATGGCCCTGGCTTTAGAGTCAAGAATAGAATGGGTTTCTGTGGCAATTGATGATAGTTAGCTGGAAATTAGTAGTGATTAAGAAGAGACCAGCATCACTGAGGTAAAATCTTTTTGAGAAGTGTTTTCTGAAAGCACAAAGAAGCTGAGTTTGAGAGATAGACCTTATGCCGGCAGCCAGACTTGATAATGTGTAAGAATTCGATAGTGCTGGTATTGATAGCATGAAGCAGCCATGGAGGGCAGCTGAGACTTGGCACTATGAGAGGAAATGAAAGGCCATTGGTAAAGGTGGAAGTCGAAGGCCCGGGTCTGAGGGGGTCATCTCTGAAAATTGAGGCTTGGCTCCATGAAAAGGGCCTGTGAGAGGCTATAGTGAAAGTGCAGCCTGGTTGCTGTGGAAGACCCCAGCATATCAGAGATGCCAGTACCATGGGATGACCATCAAGAACAGCAGCAAAGGTGGAGTAGAGTCAGCCAGAACCTAGAGTGTTACAGAGAGCAGAGCTGGAGGAGTGACCCAAGCCCTCTGAAGGAGTCCAGAAGATAATGTGTGGATCCCAGACATTAAAACAAGAAGCTATAAAGTTGAAGTTGCCTTGGAACCCCCAAGATGTTAGAGATTCCAGAGCTTCGGGATACCTGTGAAGGAAAGCTACCAGCAGGGAATGGAACCTGCCCAAGAGAAAGAATTGTGTTGCAGTCAACAAAGCTGAAAGGAGTTGGACATCAGACATGGAAATGCAGAGTTTGGAATTCACTCAGCTTGGTTTTGGCCTTCCTTTGGTCCAGTATTTCCTCACTATGACATTTGGGAATGGCAATGTATATCCTGTGATGCTGGGAATACGTGATCTGCTCTTTGATTTTAATTTTAAAGGGAATTACAGTTAAGAGGTTGCATGAATCTCAGAAAAGACTTTGAACTTTGAACTTTTAAACATTGTTGAGACTGTGATAGACTATGGGGTCTTTTGAAATTGGACTAAATGCATTTTGCATTATGATATGGCTATAAGCCTATGGGGGCCAGGTAGTACTATGCAATGGTTTAAATAGGCTTGGCCCCTGTGGTGGTTTGAATATACTTGGTCCAGAGAGTGGTACTATTAGGAAGCATGGCCTTGTTGGAGGAAGTGTGTCACTGTAGGGGTAGGCTTTGATACCCTCCTCCTAGACAAATGGAAGCCAGTCTTCTCCTATTTAACTTCAAAACATGATGTCGAATGCTCAGCTCCTCCAGTGTCATGCCTGTCTGGATGCTGCCATGCTTCCTTCCATTATGATAATGGACTGAAACTCTAAAAGTATAAGCCAGCACCAATTACATGTTGTCCTTTATAAGAGTTATGATGTCTCTTTACAGTAATGAAAACCCTAAGACAGCTGCTATAGAGTCATGTGTTTGAATGCCTGACCCACAGGAGATGGCACTACTAGGAGCTGTGGACTTGTTAGAGTAGGTATGGCCTTGTTGAAGGAAGTGTGCTGGGCTGGAGAGATGGCTCAGCAGTTTAGAGCACTGACTGCTCTTCCAAAGGTCCTGAGACCTGATGCCCTCTTCTTGGATATCTGAAGACAGCTACAGAGTGTGGGGCCCTGAGCAAGCAGGTCCTGAGCAAGAGCTGGAGAGTTGGCTTAGTGGTTAAAAGCACTGACTGCTCTTCCTGAGTTCAAATCCCAGCAACCACATGGTGGCTCACAACCACCCATAGTGAGATCTGACGCCCTCTTCTAGCACGTCTGAAGACAGCTACAGTGTACTTATATATAATAATAAATAAATCTTTGGGCTGGAGCGAGCAGAGGTCCTAAAAATTCAATTCCCAACAACCACATGAAGGCTCACAACCATCTGTTCAGCTACAGTGTACCCATATACATAAAATAAATAAACAGATTTAAAAAATTTTTTAAATAAAAATAAAAACACCTGATTGGTTGTTGCTACAAGTGAAGTGGCTATTTGCCCAGAGGAATTGTGACTGTTACCAGGGTGACATGGCTCCTGGAACAACTTGGCATTTTTCCAGTGGCTGAGTTGCTTCAGAGGGTAAGTTAATCATAAAACGGAGTCTGAAAGCAAAATGGAGTTTGCAATGTTAAGCTGGGCCCTTCACACAGCATTAGGACAGTGAAGACCGCTAATCTAAAGCCTCAGTAACAAGGAATCCAACTGTCCAGAGATGTGTTGGACCTTAAAGTCAGCCAACCGGAATCTCCATAGGTACCATATGGAGAGGGGAACATTCGGAAAAGATTTTAGGGGATTCCTACTGGAAAAGGGCTACTTGCCTTCAAAGAGCTATATCAGGCAAGAGAAGAAGTCATGTGACTTTCCCCACATGGCTGCCATAGAGAAGAGAGGATGGTAATAACACCACAGGGCAGCTTCAAAAGACTTCACTCTTCTTTTTTCTAGCTTTCAAGGGAAATAGACAGGTCCAGGCTTCCTGCCTCCCAGTGCCAGGACTTTTTTTTTTAGTGTATCATTGAGCTCAGACCTGCTGTGAATAGACCAATGTCATTGTGTCCTTTTACACAGAAAGGAAGAAGCCGGAGATGGACTTGGTTATCCAGTAAGTTAGGGACTCAGCCTGTCTGCAAGAGCTAAGGATTAAGGATGTAGTTCCCTTTTCAGGAACTCCTAGTGCTCCCTCCGATATTGTAAACACCCTGGCAACATCATTTGCCCAACTACAATGGCTTCAGGCAACACTGCCAAAGCCCAATTTTATGCCTCATTAAGATGTCAATTCAGCTTTTTCCATTTAGTCTGTGAGAGATTGATTGATGGGCCTTTAAAGAAATACTATACTATCTTATTCTTTCAAAAGTCAGATATGCTTTTTTATTTGATATATTTCCTCTGTCATAATAGAACAAAGAAACAGTGTCTGCTCTTCTTTGTGAACACTGCCAGAAGTTGTGCATTTGAGAGCTTTCCTCCCTGACTGTCCCCAGAAGGGACAGTCTTGAAGCATTCAGAGGCTCCTTTGAGCTTACCAAAGTTCACAAGTGAAGGAATGGAATTGCCTGTGCAAGTTTAGAAATAATGATTTACCAAAAGAATTTATCTAAAACAGTAATAGAGATATTCATTTGCCATGATCCATAATTCAATCACTTAGATGTTTTCTTAATGAAATGATGGAAATCCTAACTCTAATTGATTTGGGGCAACAAAGGGACTCAACCAACCACAGAACGACAAGCCCTACAGCAGGTTAGAGTTTTGGACTAACCCACGATGTTCTTAACCAAGTTCTTTCTCTGGGTTCTTTATTTCTGCACCGTTGATCTAAACTCAGTCTTGACACACTATGGGAGAAAGATGGTCCTAACCTCAAGCATCTCTTGTCAATGCCCAAAGGCTGGGAGACAGAAGAGTTCTCTTTCCCAGGAACCCTGCAAATGACTTTCCACAAGTTGCACTGGCTAGAGTTATACCACACACCCTTCTCTAAAGCAATGGCCACATGGAAATTGAAGTTAAGACTCTATTAAGCATCAACAACCAATAATTGTATAAAATTTGATTTCTCTTAGCAAGAAGGAAGGGTGAGCAATTGACAGTATCAGTAACCAAGATCACCAAAAAGCATGGGGAAGGGGGTGGACAACAGAGTTAACCAAAGGAAGCAGCCTTGAAGGAGTCACCTATGACTGGCTTAGGGTTTCAAATGACGCTCCTTTTGTATCAGAACTATTTTGTCTCTAAAGACACATGTACTAACTGGGAAGAAGAAAGACCACCAGACAGCACATTACCATCAGTGTTGGATAAGGATTTATTGACCATAGTAACAATTCAAGAGAAGTTGTATTGCAAGTAACTATGTTAAGAACTACTAGACATTTATCAGACCTTTTTCATGTCCTAGAGTTGTATAAGTGATTATCAGATCACGTAAGTGAAGACTGAGACCAAGAGAAAACAGGAAGCTGATGATATTTATGTAACTGGCTCACGACAGACTGTGACTTGAAGGCCATCCGACTTTGAAGTCCATATTCTCAATAAGATACTGAGTGGGAGAAACCACAGACTGCGGAATATATCGGCCATGAGTCTGAGAGTGACTCTTTTTAGTCTTTTCGGTTTTCTTTACACTGAGAAAAATGTATTGTGTGTTTTCCAGGTAGACAGAGATCTAAGTCAGATCTCAGATTCTGAACGAGTGTGGATAATGAAAGATACCCAGGAACTCAGTGGAGTTGAGTGGTCAGCAGCCAGAGAAGGACAGATGATAAGAAAGTAGAGTGGGAGAGATATGTGGAGTACTAGGTATGATGTTACAGAAGTTGAGGGTAGAAGTATCTCCAGAAAAAGTAATGGTCAGGTGTTATATACCACAGAGAGGTCAAGAAGTACTATAATCCTGGGTACTTGCAGGGAGTTATATTTGAGGACTTCATAGATGCTCAGATCCACAGATGCTCTAGACCCTTTTACAAGATGACATAGCATTTGTATATAACCTGTACATATCTTTCCGTGTATCTTCAGTCGCCTCTTGATTACTTATATAAAATGGGGTTTTGTATCTTGCCCTATATTTTCAATTCATGGAGCTTGGTTCTCCCTTTCTTCCTTTGGAGATACAAGGGTAAGAAGACTGTCCAGACCTCAGCAACACTGAATTTTAATCCCACATTCACACTGTTCCACAGTGCTCTGTAACCCAAGCTAGCCAAATTGGCGGTCACCATGGAATTTTACGTTTCTGGAATGATCAAGGAAAAAAAATGATCTCTTTTACACAGTCTTGGATGCAAACATGAAAGCCTAGAACTTCAGAGACATATTCCACCCATAAGGAGGGAGCTATCCTGCCCCCTGGCCCCCAGATTGTTATCTTTTAAATCATAAACCACGTGACAAGACTTTGATCAAAATGATATGGGTAATTTAAACATAATTGGTTTCTATTAACCCATACAAGTGTATTTCTATAAGAATGACAATGTCAAAGTAAAGTTTTAAACAAAAGCAGGAGGTGGAGAAGAGAAAGGAAAGGAGGAAGAGGGGGAAAAACAGAAAGAGGAGAAAAGTGGGGAGGAGAAGGAAAAAGGAAGAGGAGGAGGAGAAGGGAAGAGAAAGAAGAGACAAGGAAGAAGAGGGAAAGGGAGAGGAAGAAGAAGAAGAAGGGAGAAGGAAGAAGAAATCAGTTCCTGACAGCACTGTAACTGAGAGGTGGTTAAAGGAGGGAGCCTCCTACCAGGTGACTATTTATAATAAAACCAAGATCAGACTAATTGCTGGTACCCATACTAAAAGAAGGATGATGTCCCAGAACCAAGGCTGAACTGCGCAGTCTAGTGTGGTCAGCTGCTCCTTTGAAGAAATAACTACTGTCCCTCACTAACTGCACCAGCTATTTTTTCACAGACCCTAATGAACTCCGGTTTGTTCTAGAAAATTCCCTGCCCTACGTCTTCTGTTAGCTCCAAGGCCCTACCTCCTCCACATCTTAGACTTAGAAAATGCCTATGTCACTGCACCCATGGACTCCTTGGCCTCCCAGAAGGAGTTGGGTTTGCCAATGAGAGGCACCAAACAGAAATCAGGAAAAGGCAAAAGGCAGGAAGGTATGGTTGGCTAAGTGCACACAATTTACCTAGCCTCAGCTCCTGGTATGGAATTCCTTCCATGCAGATCTTCTCTTTTTGTCCTAACACCAGCCCCCTTCCCTTATCCTTTCAGGCCTGGAAGAAGACATAGCTCCTCTGTGGCTAGCCTTGTAACTGTGCTACTCTTTGTCCTTTGTTACTGTTCCCAGTTCAGCATATACGCTAAGAGTCTCTTCTTCAATTGAAGTCACATGACTCATTTGTCTTCTACCAAGACCTTGACCCACACATTCACCAACTGACTGCCAATCTTGGAAGCTGCTTATTAACCTTTGACCCATATCCCAGGGTGTCTTATGGTCTGGATTTTTTCCCTCCACAGATGAATTTGCTTTATTTTTTATGAACTGTACCTCTTACCTGACAATATCTCTAACTCTTCCCAGGTCCCTTCCTCCACTCAGCCTTATTTCCATGTACATATGGTTATTCCCACTGAATCCAATTAGTGTTGTCTACATTCATATAGGTGTAGAGATGTCCACTGTACCATAAGCAACTGTCTTCATTAGGGTTTTACTGCTGTGAACAGATACCATGACCAAGGCAAGTCTTATAAGGACAACATTTAATTGGGGCTGGCTTACAGATTCAGAGGTTCAGTCCATTATCATCAAGGAAGGAAGCATGGCAGCATCCAGACAGGCATGGTGCAGGAGGAGCTGAGAGTTCTACATTTTCATCTGAGGGCTGCTAGTGGAAGACTGGCTCCCAGGCAGGTAGGACAAGGGTCTTAAAGGCCACCCCAAAGTGATATACTTACTCCAACAGGGCCTCACCTTCTATTAGAGCCACTCCCTAGGCCAAGCATATACAAGCCATCACAGCAACCTACCAGGGACCCAGTCCTGGAAGAAGGAAAAAACTGGTTTTCTCTCCACAAGCAGCCACCCATTACCTCTAGCATCTAAACTAAGAATGAACCTTGTAATTCCACCCCAACTCATGTCTAACAAGCTTTATCTGAAAACTGCAGATAAAACCAATAGTGATTTATTTATGTCCCTTTTCTTCCAAAACTCCATATCAAGTATGAGACATGTAAATTAGCTTATTCATATGCTTTCTCCATGGCAGCAAGTTTGAACAATATCTTTGATATATGCTGGCAATTAATTTGTCTGAGAAGTTGCTCTGATAATATAAACCCAAAAGGAATCATGCATCCTGTTCCATGAACTCAGCGAAGCCCCAGCTTCTGTCCCTGTAGGTACTGAGACAGATTCTTCCATGCAAACTTTACGCAAAGCAAGTGTAATACTCTAAAAATGGGTTTCAGCAGCCAAGTCAAAGCAGGGCAGGAAAGACCAGAAATCAGCACAAAAGCACAGAAAAAGTAAGGGGTGGAAATCTTTAAAAGGAGACTGTTGCTCTGCCAGGTCTTTACACTGACACCCTTCCTGGTCCACAGATGACATCTGTGGATTCAACCAGCTAAGAACTGAAATATCCAAAAAGAGAAAGAGAAGGAATAACGTAGGGGCGTGGCTGTTTTCTTGCCCTACCTGCACCATCTCTGCTTAGGTCCTGGTTAGCAGGGTGGGCTGGGTTTCCTAACCATGGACATTTCCATCCTAGCCCATTCATGTAAGCAACTCACATGCTCACATCTCCAAGGCTGGCCTGGGCATCTTAGAAAGAAACATTAGACAGAGTCAGTGCTTCTCAGGTACTGAACAGGCTCCCCTAGGCTTCTTTTCTAAATTGGTCCATCCAATTACAATTGTCTCCCAAATCTCCAATGGTGCTTTATTGGAGAGAAATTTCATCATACAGTTAAGGCAAAGACACAGAAAAAGGACGTGCATCATAAGATTCATGTGTGATGTAGAAAGGCATTTCACAGAATAAGCCTGCTATCCTAAAACCTCTCCTCGGTAAAATGTGTAAATACTCAAACTTTATGATAGACATTCTACATTCATGTTTGGAATCTATTAACTGAATTTAACCAAATATGCTGGAAAACATTTAAAAGAGGGAAGAAAAACATACAGCAACTTTTCCAAATAGCAAGAAAAACACTAAAAGGAAGTACAGGGAAAATCTAAAGAAGATGGTCTACAGGGTGATATCCAGACACCAGCAGAAACAGACATCAATACACAGTGAAGAGCCCAGGAGGCCTTAATGCAGACTGTCCACGACTGTTGCAATTGGATTTTGTTGTACATGGTACAGATTGTGTGATAGGACATGATTGAAATCAGGGTGTGCCCTGACCTAAGTTACTCCACAGTATATAAAACAGTAGTTTTAAAGACCATGTCTTGCCCTGAGAGACTCCATTCTCCATGCAGTGAACTCTATTTTGAAGACAGAAGGAGACTCTGCACCTGGCCACATGTGAACAACATCAATCATGAAGCACAGACTGATACACGGCTTATTGTTAGGGATAGAAAGGGTGCTTTTCTTCCCTCTTTAAACATTCTCCAGCATATTTGGTTGAAATCAGTTTATAGATTCCATACGTGAGTCTAGAATGTGTAATTTATCAAGGGGTCTTAGAACTGTACAGGCACATGATTATGTTAAAATAATACCAGGAAAAGTAGACCTAAGAACTAATCACACACCAAGAAACGGATCAGGACCCTGTCACCAGAACCTCATAAAAATGCGGACAAGCAATCTGTCATCTGCCAACCCAGGGTGTGCACCAGGCTGTCACAAGGGCTTCAGCAGAACTCAGTCTACACTTCCCTACTTAAATTGTCACCTGCCCATTGTATTTGTCCAACTGGACCTGCCATTCACCTATCTGCCTACTGCTTTGCCTGGTCCTGATTCCACCCCTTTATCTCTGTAGCTAGATTCAACTCTGAAACTCTCTGCTCCAACCTCTGACCACTCTCCAGAGATGCCCATCTGGTTCACTATAGCCCCCAGCACACACACACACACACACAGAGAGAGAGAGAGAGAGAGAGAGAGAGAGAGAGAGACCCATTTCTATCTCCCAGCTCTATCTTCTCTGGCCAGTTTAACCCTTTGTAGTCACTCTGTGAGCTACACACACACTTAAATTTAGATATGGTTACTATGTATTGTGTGATCTGAGGTGTAATGTTAGTATTTGAGATTGGGACAAAAGAACCTGGTTTTGCTTCAGACAGAGCCAAGGAATATCTGGCAAATTGGTGCCAATGAAACCACTGTACCTCGTGACTTTACTGTTACTCAATAAACCCTGATTCTGAGAAGACTCAGATGTCTTCTTTCTGACACAGTATATCAAGATATATGATGTGGTGATGTCAGCCTCCTTCCAAGATGGTGGGTGGGTCTGTGACTGAGTTACCCAATGCCTATCTCTGTGTCTGTGCTAAAACTGACCTGGAAAAGAGAAAAAGATCACATAACTTTCACCTTGTACTGGTGGGAAGTTTCGTTAGGGAAAAGCTAGTTGCCGTGTAAGGAATCTGATGGCTCTAAGGCTGAGCTGCTTGGAGGTCATACAGACACTGTTGTCAACATCCCACATCACTGGACTATCGTGAGTAAGCCATGTTACATGTCCAGTCGTTCTGACCTTTAATGACTATAGCCCCCACAGACTCCCAGATTCAAGAACAGGACAGATACCAACTGAAACCTGCCCAGCCCTCCACTTCCTGAAATTCCAGACCTGCATTTGTTTTATACCAATACTCACTAGAACAAGGACCAATTCATTCACCCACTGGAAATCAAGGCAAGGGTTTCACAAGCCATGACATTCTGTAGACTCCAATCAGCAACCACAGAAAACAAAGAGTGGATAGAGCTGGAGAGATGGCTCAGCAATTAATAGCAGGTTCCATTTTTTTTTTTTTTTTTTTGGTTTTTTGAGACAGGGTTTCTCTGTACAGCCCTGTCTGTCCTGGAACTCACTTTGTAGACCAGGCTGGCCTCGAACTCAGAGATCCACCTGCCTCTGCCTCCCGAGTGCTGGGATTAAAGGCGTGCGCCACCACACCCGGCTAGCAGGTTCCATTTTTACAAAGAACTTGGATTAAGCTTTTTGGGTGCCTGCACACACACGGTGCACATACATATACCCAGGAACACACATGTTATGCTGATTAATTTATTGTTAATTTGACACAACCTGGAGTCACCTGGGAAGCTGGAGTCTCAATTGAGACATTGCCTGGATCAGATTGGCCTGTAGGAATATCTATGAGGCACTGCCTTGATTAGCAATCAATTTTGGAGGGTCCAGCCCATCGTGAGTAACATCATCCTTATTTATGCAACTGGCCTATAGAAAAAAGCTAGCTGAAAATGTCAGAGGGCAGGCCAGTGAGCACGTACCTCTGCGGTCTCTGCTCCTGCCTTGAGTTTGCCCTGACTTCCCTCAGTGATGGGCTGGTGCCTAGTGTAACATGGAATAAACCCTTTCCTTCCCAAACCTGCTTGAGGTCATAGCATTTGTTAGAGCATCAAAGAGCAAACTGGGACATTAAAAATAATAAATTTTTTAAAAGTACGAAGGACTCGTTGGCAGGTTCTAACAAACTGGAACGTTTTACTTTCCAGAACTAGGAAAGTAGCCTGCCCTGAGAACCTCAAGCATAGGTGAACTAACTCACCCTCTGACTCAGGAACTCATTTTCATACATCCTATTTGATCAGGAGTCCCGGCCCAATAGTGTCTCAAACACCCAGATAGATGTACACATAAAAAATGGGAACCTTTGTATTTAAAATGTGTTTTACTGCTTCGATTCCAAGATGAACTGAATCTCCCTTAATTGCACCTCTGCCCAATCTTTTTCACTAAGGATGACTGACTCTTGAAAGTTCCACTAGCTGTGAATCAAATTTCATTGTGACTCATGTGGTGTGTGGGTTGCAGCTACAGCCTTTCTAGAAGGATAAGCTACAGCAGGGGAAACACCCCCAAGGGTTGGGAAAAAATGCATGGTGTTGATTATAAAACATTCCAGATATAGTCTGCAGGCAGCCCCGTAATCAACAGAACCAAGGAGCATTCAGGGTACACTAGAAGGAACTTGTATGCTCATCAAAGATGTCTGCCAAGACTCCTCCTCCTCCTCTTTCTCCTCCTCTTCCTCCTCCTCTTCCTCTTCCTCCTCCTCCTCTTCCTCCTCCTCTTCCTCTTCCTCCTCCTCCTCCCCCTCCTCCTCCTCTCCTCCTCCTCCTCCTCCTCTTCTTCTTCTTCTTCTTCTTCTTCTTCTTCTTCTTCTTCTTCTTCTTCTTCTTCTTCTTCTTCTTCTTCTTCTTCTCCACTCCCTATTGTGTGTCCACACAGAAAATTATCTCTGGGCCAGAACAGAAGACCAAAGTGTACAGTGACAATTGTACCTTTCACGACAATGCTTCTGTGCTGGCTTTGCCTGTCACATAGCGCTTGAATGTCCCACAGTGAATCAGACTGACAAAATCTTTGCTCTGAGCAGACACCCTACAAAACTACACCCTACAAACCTTTGAGTGCCCTTCTGTGATCTTCCTTTCCTGCACACTATACCCCTAAGATTACTACCCAGAGACCCAGTCTACCAGTCCCTCTCTGACGAGTATGGGTATCCTATGTAAGGGACAGTTTCCGTCATGAGACTTTTCCAGCTCTTCCTCCAGTTTCCAGTTTTCTACCCTCTAGAACAATGGTTCTCAGCCTTTGGGTCTCAGTCCCTTCGGGGGTTCAATGGTCTTTTCACGGAGGTTGCATATCAGTTATCCTGCATATCAGATATTTACATTATGATTCATAGTAATAGTAAAATTACAGTTATGAAGTAGCAATGAAAATGATTTTATGGCTGGGGTCACCACAGCATGAAGAACTGTGCTAAAGGATCACGACTCTCAAGAATCACTACCCTAGAGCCAAGAGACATTCAGTCTTCAGTGTACATGAGATGGCAGTGATGACTGTTGGGAGATCATCTGGATTGGAGAGATGGCTCAGTGGTTAGGATCACTGGTTCGCATCAAGGACCTGGGTTCCTTTTCCAGCACACATGTCGTGGCTCACAACCATCTGTAACTCCATAAACAATAGGTGTGCATACACATACCCAGTGCAAGGAAAACACTTATTCACATAAAATAATTAGGTCTTTTAAAGTACTTTTTAAAGAGACACTCCACACCCCAAAACTCTTGGCTTGGTTTTCTTTGCAGGAGTTAATTCATGCAAGTACTGTGCTGTGGCTGTGATTTTCATCAAGACAGTAATTCTCTGGAATAACCTTAGGGAAGCATCTTTTTAGTTCTCCAGTGGCTGGTGGAGAAGATATGCAAAAACAACTTAAATGACCCTCTAAGCAAAAGTAGGTCCTCTTAAGCCTTTTTGTCCATACCATAGACTGTATGTCCCTACAAGGGGGACAGAAACCTGTTCCTCAAGTGTCCTCCACCATCTATCTCCTGTCTTGAGTCAAGCCACCCCTCCTCTAAGGGACACATACGGAATGGGTGACTGTAAAGTGTTAGAAAACCAGTTCCTTCAAGTTGACCTCTGACCTCTACCCGTGCACCATGGCATATGCATACATATGATGTTCACCCAAAATAAATAAGTAGGGAGGGTGTTTATCCCCAGCCTCCTTGCATGTAATAGTAAGTGTATGGCATTTAATGTTTTTTAAATTTATTTATTTTTGTGTGTATGAGTGTTTGATCGCTTGCTTGCATGTTTGCCATGTGTGCTCCTGATACGCACGTGAATGAAAATGTAGAATGAAAGGAGGGCATTGTGGGTAGGCCTAAAGTATGGAGGAAATTTGTAGTGTAGACATAGGGAGAAAGCAGGCAGGAGTCCAGGCTGAACATGGCCAGCAGACTAAAGCAGGCCATGAGGAGAGAGGAGGGGGAGGGAGCGCAAGAGAGGAGCCACCAACCAAGAGAGGCAACCTGGGGCCAAGAGGCCAAGAAGGCTGCATAGGTAAAATAGCTGGGTTACATACACGGGGATCAGATTAGGGGAAAGGAAGTGGAAGCCCAGCCCCCGAGAGGGAGAGGTTTGGGATGGGGCAGTGGGGGCGCGCGGGAGGGGGTGGGGGGGTGGCGGCGGTAAGAAGTGCTGGGAGGAGCCACAGGTACTAAAGGATGCTGGGAGCACTGGGAGAACTGAGGAAAGCTGGGAGCGCTGGGAGAAGCTTCAGGCACTGATTGAGATTTGTCCCATGTTTCTTAGATGTTTCTTTGAGACCTAACACCATGCACGAAGGCCAGAGTGTTGGTCCCTATTTGGCCCTGGTTTGGGCCTTGAGGACAAACCCAAGCCTGGCTACCGTTTTGAAAACTGTCTCGTCACTTCTGTTAGCACCAGGACCCTCCAAGCCCCGCCTATGTGACCCTTGACCTGCGTTGCCAGGACAATGAATTTAAATCCCACAATCCACCTGGCTCAGTCTCCACCCTCAATGGTGTGACGTCATTTTCCGTATAAATTAGGAAGTCACCCCCCCCTCCTCGCTTTTTTTCTCCTCTCTCTTCTCTCCCCCCTCTTTCTCTCTTTCTCCTCTTCTCTGGCTCCCTACCTGCTCAATAAACCTCTCCCACGTGGAATCACCTTGGCCTGGTCTGCTGTTTGGTTAATCTGCTCAAAACATATATAGATATGATAACTTCCCTACTGAAGTGACTCAGCATGACCTGTGTAAGCCTGCCTTTGCCTAGCTACTGCTGGTAGAATAACTTTGTTGGCTCTGTCAGTCACCTGATACCATTCCTCACCTTTCCCCTCCCCCTATGTCATCTCAACTCAAAAAAAAAAAAAACCTCCTCTCTCAGCCCTTTATTAACAAAAGGATTGATACAATTAAACAAGTTCCTGCTTGCACAGACTCCCAGCTCCGCTGTGTTATTCTCCAGATGGCAGGAGATCCCAGCCGGGACACTCACTATCTCCCTTCAGCCGGGACGGGACGAGACTCTGCTGAACCGGGTTCTCTCCTCTCAGCCAGGACCTGCTGGAAGAGAGCCAGCACAGAAGAGGGCGTCAGAGCCCCTGGAACCGAAGTTACAGGCAGTTAGTTGTGAGCCGCCATGTGGTGCTGGAAACTGAACCCAGGTTCTCTGCAAGAGAAAAAAAAGTGCTCTTACCCACTGAGCCATCTCCCTAGCTCCAATATACAGCACTTAGAAAGCATCCCACTGTGATTTCAGGGGGATTTTTATTTCCCTCTTTATTACTTCCTTCTTAATAAGAAAAAAAATATGGAGGCCCGAGGAAAAAGAACTTCGTTATAGCCATGATACCTGGGATAGCAGAACAGAGAGTGAAAAAGATCTCGAAACACTGACAGCATCCTGGGGCTATCCTTACATGGCCTCAGTCCACTTGTTATATGAGGAGGAATAACTCCCACCATAGCTACATTTCCACAGTCAGGGATCTCATATTTGCAGGGAAAACTACAGCTAATTGATGTACTCTCTTTGGAAAGCTCTGGGTTCCTTTCCAAAACCTGTCAAGCTCTTCTGAGTAGCCTTCAAAGTATAATACCCAATTTACTTTCCCCAAAAAATGAAAAAACAAAGAAATAAAAATTTAAATGTACCTTTCAAACATACAGTTCACTGAAATGATTTGTGCTTTGCCTGCATTTCCTCCCAGACTCTAAACTCCACACGCAGGAGACATGTTGGATGCTTTGTCTACGATGCCTAATGAACTGTCTGCTCTGAGTATGCCATTATAGCGTGGGTACATAGAATGCTCAATGAAAGGGCTCAGACACATCATTAGCCACTCACGTGGATCATTTATTAGTGCAACACAACTCAGTTATGTATTTATTCACTTAATCATTGTAAACTGATTGCCACTGTGTGATGCACACAGTAATATGCACTGCTGCCGCTACCATGACTCAGGCAAAGCCATTATCCTCAACGAATTTATATCTTCTAGTGGCAGACGGTACCGTGTTACAGCTCTGAGGGGAAAGGCTTCCCCAGAGGAAGTGTTATCGCTCAGAGAGGGAAGGATTCCCCAGTACTGACAGTTGGGAGCTAAGGATTTCTACAAAGTCACACTGCACAACATACCTTACCCAAAAGATTTACTTACACACACACACACACACACACACACACACACACACACACACACAAACAAAAACAAAAACAAAAAAACAACAGTGGCTGCCTCGCTCTGGAGAAAAGCAGCAGGGAATTGAGCAGGAAACAAGGTTTCTATCTGGTTTCTTGGAGGAGGAACTTTGCAGAGTAAGGATTTACAGGGTGGGGATTGGTGGGATTTCAAAACAAGACCAGGGATTGGTGGGATTTCAAAACAAGACCAGGGATTGGTGAGATTTTGAGCTTAGTGATTGGTGGGTTTGGGTAGGTTTGTAAACCCAGACATATCTTTGACCCTACAATGGTGACTGTGTTAGTTTCCTTTCCATCACTGTGAAAACACCGTGAAAAAAAAAAAAAACCACTTATAGGAGAACAGACTTGTTTTGGCTTATGATTCCAGGAAGGCACAGTCTATTACAGCCAGGGAAAAGGTAGCAGCAGGCAGGAAATGCATGTAGGCAGGGAGGGGGGGAATGGGCGCTATCATTAGCAGGAATCTGGTTGGTCAACTGCATCTGCACTCAGGAGGAGCTGTGCTGTAAGACCTTAAGGCCTACCCCCAGAGGCCCCTGTCCTCCATGACGCTCCACCTCCTACAGGTTCCACAGCCTTCCCAAAGGGCGCCACCAACTGGAGACCAATATTCAAACATGAGTCTATGTTGATGACAGTTTACATTCAAACCATAGCAGAGGTGTGACATCATTTCCTCAAATAGAAACATAAGGTTTGAAGGCCTGAAGCCCAGTAGGAGATAGGTCTTCCCTGTAGGGTCACTGCAGGAGGGCATCAAAGCATAGTTACCAGATCAACATTCTAAACCTTTTTTCATGTTTTTTTTTTTTTTCCTCTTTTAAACTCAAGTTCTTTACAGGAGTGTGAGTGGCAGTTGCTCACAAGAACATGCCACACTGCTGAAGAAAACACCTCCCCCTCCCCCACTAGTCATTATCGACATAGAAATCCTCAGGATGGAATGGAGCCCCGAGAACCCCATCCCGTGTTTTAATCATTCCAATCGAAACTTCCAATTTCTAAAATTAAAAAAAAAAAAGTCATTTCTAATCCCTAGAAAGGTGTTCTAATCATTTCTCTTGTTTGGAGGAGGGATAGAGGGGAGGGAAGAAAGAATTAAATCCCACCCTTCAGTAACCATCCTCTCCTAGGGCTAAAGAGAGATGCTGTGTCTTAAAGAGGCCAGTGGTGGAAGTCCTGTGGGACTGTGCCACCAGACAGAAAAACATGGTAAGGTTGAGAGAATCTGAGGACAGTAGGCATTTAATCTATTCTCAACCAGGTCCCTGTCCTAGAACACATGACCATAGCACCCCATGGAGAGGACTGTGACAATCAGTCATTTAGACTGTGACACCTGAGCCCCTCCACATGCAGATGAAGCATCCCTAACATCTCAGACCAAGCCAATAGAAAGCATCTGCTTGTAGACCCCTCCCCACCCTACAATGTATGTAAGACCCTATCCACAAGGAATAAAGTACACAAGACGGTCTTATTCTGTCAAAGACCGTCTGAGACCATCCATCTTATATAGCTGTAACACCTTGGGGAAGAGAATTCTCTCCTGAAGCTTTTGTTGCTAGAAGCTGCTTGAGCCTATCACAGTCATTTTCCACTCAGCATCCCTGACCTTAGCTACTAGCCGCCCACTGTGTTCCATTAGTCCACTGTGCCCCATCTGCCTTTGCCGGCCATCAACTCTGGGACAGCCATCCTGTGTGTCCCACCACCTGTCATCAAAGAAGCTCAGCAGCCCGCCTCGCTCAGGCTCAATTCTGCCTTGGAGAGCAGCAACTCTTTGGCCATTCCGTCCAGAGCAGAGCCCCACAGATCCCTGTGGATAATGTAAGACCCCCGAAACAGGGTCGCTCTTGTCCCGGGATGAGTTGGCGCCCAAAAAAACTCGAGAGAAACCGCTTGATGCAAACTGCAGGAGGGTTTATTATCAGCCAGCTGAGGACGAACTCCTTTTGCTGCTCAGGCCAGGAGAGTTCGACCCAGGTAACAGTAGGGGGCTTTTAAAGGAAAAAGTGAGGAATTAGGGGGAGTTGGGAGGAGTTGGATTAAGTTGGGCTACAGCTCTTCTCTTGGGGGGGGGGGGGGTGTCCTTGGTAAAATTACAAGGCATGAGGAGTGGGGAGTGAGCTTCTGTCTTTCCTTGTAGTTATCTCTGGGTCTCTGACACAGGCAGGCTGGGTCATCTAAGGTATAGGAACAAAAGGCTTCTTGCTAGCTTTAGAGAACAAAGAGCTTCTTACTGGCTGTATTCTTAAAGATTGGGGAAACAGGCTTGAGGAAGCTTTAGGGGCTTTACATTTCAGGGGGGAAACACTTTGAGGTCTCACAATAGCACCCAGTACACAGACCAAAGACCGACAGGGTCCTTTCTAAAAGTAACTAGCACTAGAAAGAACAGCTCAAGTTCTTCTTTTACTCTGTCACATTCAGATGAACTTACCTTATTGGGGATCTTACAGCCTTTATGTTTAGGAGAAGAAGCATGAGTCATTGCTCCTCCTCAAAGCCCTTCCAGGTTTGTTGATGTAATGGCTGAGGAGGGCTCCAAAATCCTTCTTTGCCCCTTGTACGTCTCTCTGCCCCTTTCCAGGGACTTCCAAAAGCAGATCAAACTGCCCACTTTGGAACCAGCTCTAACGAGAACTGAAATGGAAAAACTCTTTTAATTTCTAAAATCCAAAGACAGCTTACTCAGGCACCCTAGAAATTATTATCATGTCTTTAAATCCCAAATTAGCTTGGCAAAGTCATAAAGAAAAAAATAAAGACTTGATTATGTTAGTGGATGAGAAATGTTGAATTTAGTTTTATTTTTGCTTGTTTTCATTTTTGCGTTTTGTTTATTGGTTGTTGTTGATCAGACATCAATTTTCTTACAACTTAAATATACCAATTTCTTTTGATAGGTTATTTAAAGGGTGCTTTGATGCCCCCCTAAGGGGGAGGGGGAGGATAGAAGTTGTCTGAGTGAAGATCAGAGCAGCATTAATGGAGGGAGATTGTAGTGGAGATTAAGTTTCTCTATAAGTAATGCCGTCTGTGTCTTGAGGGTGGGGCAGGCAAGGCTAAGGTGGGACAAGAGCAACATGGGGTATAAGAGGGAGGGAGGCACTGAGTGTGGGCTCTTTATTGGAGGGTGTGGTCTTCACTCACTGTGCCTCATCTCTGGCTGAAATATGAGGTACTGAATTATAACTGAAGGGGAGGGCAAAAAGGATCAACTCACTTCACCATGACCAGCTGACATGAAAGACAAAAACTGCAGTGGGGGACATAGAGTTTCTCAGAAGGAAGAGGCTGCACTACCCTGGCTGAGTTGGACAATGTGTGTGCAAGCAGAGCAGAGACATAGGGCCATTTTCCTAAGCCAAGAAGCAGTGTTGGACATAAAAATCCCACCTGCACCCTCCTCCTGCTCTCTCACTCTTTCACACTGTACTTAACAACCAAACCAAAATAATAAAGAGAAAGGGCTTACCGAAGAAGGCCTTGGGGATGGAGTCTAAGTGGTAGGGCACTTGCCTGGGATCCCCAAGGCAGCGGATTCCATCCCTAGCACTACAACAATCATAATAAGAGTAATAAGATAGAAAATGTAGAATGAACTAGAGTCGCAGAAGTGTGTCTAGAAGTTGAAGAGAGCACTGGCCATGAGAAGGGCAACTCCGATGAGGTCAAGGTCTTGATCAAAGATCTGAGGAAGAAAATAGAAAACATGGGAGATGGCTCAGCACTTAAGAACACTGGCTATTCTTCCAGAGGAAGCAGTCTGAGCCCTACCACACATAGGGGTGGGGCTCACAACAACCTGTAACTCTAATCCTGGAGGATCTAATGCCCACTGCTGACCTCTATGGGCACTAGGCAACCATGTAGTACACAAACATGCATGCAGGCAAAACTCCTATACCTATAAAAATATTTAAAAAGAAATCAGCTAACACCTCTACCCACCCCACCACCTGTCCCAGTATCCCCACCCCCTCCTAACCCTAACCACTGATGTACAGACACAGCCGCTTTTGGATGGTGCCTCTTAGTGGAAGGCTTTGAGAGTCTTCTGAGGCTCTGGCATGTCCTTGAGGTCAGAGGCCACCCCAACTTCACCCATCCTCCACCAGGATGCATAGGAGGTATAGCTGTGTAAGGGTTTGTCAGATGGGTGACACAATGTGCTGTCCCTGGAAAAGATCAAAAGCAGAACTCTACACAAGCAAGCCCATGTTAGGCAGGCATGAGAAACAGGTGCAGCTTATGCATGGCTGCCTTCATCATGGAGTCAGGTAGGGTTCATGGTTCCCTGTGAGAAGCAAATGTAAGTAATTTGGTGCTCTGGAGCCTTCTTGCCAGAAGCCTGAGAGAGTAGGATAAGGGAAAGGGTCCAAGGTGTGGATTTCATTACTCGCTCAAAAGTGGAGCTGATGGTGTAGCCAAGGAATGACAACTCCATCTATAGCCTTTAAACCAGCTTCTCAGACTGACTTACAGCTGTTTAACATCCACTGAGCAACTGCAGCGATCCACAAATCCGGAGATTCTTCTGTCTGTCTGAGTTTCTGCTGCTCACAGTTAGGAGACTTGAGAGAAAGGACAGGGAAGCGGGGAGAGGGAGGGAACCTGGGAAATAAAATCCCAAGCAGGAAATTTGGGACTCGGTGGCCTAACAAGGGTTCTTGCTGCTTTGACCAGCATCAACCCTGGCCTAAGCAGGAGCATCTCAGGAGAAATAGCAGATGCAGTGGTAAGTTCACTGCAGGTGTTAATATTGATTGTTAATAGTGATAGTCAGCTTGGCGGGATCTCTGATCACAAACTTCTGATACGCTTGTGAGAGATTATAGATGGTGAGCATCTGGCATGCCTGTGACGAGATTTCTAGATTAGGTTAGTTGAGGTGGAAAGGCCTACCCTGCCTGTGGGAATCACTATTCCATAGGCTGGGGTCCTGGAGTACATACAAAGCTAGCTGAATACCAGCATTCATCTCCCTCTGGTTCCTCACCATGGATGCAAGGTGACCAGTGGCCTCAAGCTCTGGCCGCCATGATTTCCCCAGGAGTCAAAATAAGCTCTTCCTTCAGTTCTTATGTCAGGTGCTTTGCCATGGCAACAAGACAAGGAACTGTTACAGACATAAAACACACACTACTGTCGCATGCCGTCTTTACCAGCGGGAATAAGACGCAGGACAAACCAGGTTTCTTCTCAGGACAGTTTACTTAGGAAACGTAATGAGGTGAATGGCAATGCAGAATGGCCCTGTATGCAGTTACAGAGTGAGAATGGTGCAATGGCTAAATGGGGCCGAGAAGAGTGGAGTAGCAGAGTGGAGTGGTAGAATGGAATGGGCCCCCCACCCCCACGAGCCAACCCAGGAGCAGCTATTTAAACCCTGTCCTGGCCAATCACTGAGCTGCCCCATGGCTCTTGCTTATACACCAGGTGATCTCGGGCACAAGATCAAACAACAACTTACACTGCCTAATGCCAATTAAGAGTTGTTTATGCCAGTACAGCTGAGTCGGCCGATGCCGTCTTTAAGGAGTGGTTGAATGGCTCCCTACACACTACCGTGGTTTGTTTGAAAAGCAGAACACAATGAATCTAGAAGCAAATCATCCTTGTCCAGATATCAAGGATTTGGAGACTGTAGAGTTGGTTCCTCAATCAAGAGCGCTGGTTGCTTTTGCAGAGGACCCCAGTTTGAGTCCCAGAACCCACATGGCAACTCACAACTACCTATAACTTCAGTTCCAAGGGACCCCCACACTCTTTTCAGGCCTCTGCAGGCACTGCACACATGGGGTGCACATAAAATAAATCCTACAATGACATAGATTTTTGGTTTTCTTCTACTGACTCCAGAAACCCTGTGAAAACACCTTACAGGGCATTAACAATGCCCTTGAGTTAACGTTCTTCTCTCCTGGACAGAAAGTACTCACATTGCAACTGGATAGAATTACTGGTGGCTTTCTACATGCCAACTTCTGCCTTTATAGCTTGTAAAACAAATCAGTAAGAAAAATGGAACTCAAAATTTATCACCATAGAAAATGAGATCGTCCCTGTTTAGGGTGGCTCTGTGACTCTGCAGCTCTGTATGATTTAATGCCTATGGTCTGAATGTACCCAAAAAGCAGGTGCTAAAAATCTCATTCCCAGAGCGTTCTCAGGTCATTCCCAGTACATTCCCAGGACATTCCTCAGGCATTCCCAGGACATTCCCAATGCATTCCCAGTGCATTCCCAGGACATTCCCAGGGCATTCCCAGGACATTCCCACTGCATTCCCAGGACATTCCTAGGGCATTCCCAGTGCATTCCAAGGACATTCCAAGGGCATTTCCAGGACATCCCCAGTGCATTTCCAATGTATTCCCAGCACATTCCCAGGAAATTTCCAGTGCATTCCCAGTTTTAGTCCTAAGTGTGGCCTCATGGTGCTTACTTAGGTCATGAGTGATCTGTGGATTCATGTTGGCTATAATATAAAGGCCAAGTTAGTTTCTCTCTCTCTCTCTTCCCTCTCTTCCTCCTTTCTCTTCTTCTGTCCTTCCCTTCTCCCCTTCTTTTTCTTCCTCTAGCTCCATCTCCGTTCTTTTCCCCTCCCCTCTGATTTCCATCATGTTATGTTGCAACAGGAAGGTCTTTCCTGGGATGAAGGGATGGCTCAACCGTTAAGAAGACTTTCTGCTACTCCAGGGGACAAAGTTTGATTCCTAAAACCCATATCTAGTGGCTCACAAACATCTGTAATTCCATCACCAGAGATCCAATTAATTAAAAATAATAAAACAAGTCACACACACACACACACACACACACACACACACACACACGGAGGGAGGGAAGGAGGGAGGGAGAGGGAGGGAGGGGGAGAGAGAGAGAGAGAGAGAGAGAGAGAGAGAGAGAGAGAGATTCTCCCCCAGATTAGCCCATTGAGTGTGAGCTACCAGGCTCCAGAACTACTAGACAAATGAACGAGATTTCCATTTATAAGTCATCCAGGTTCCTAACTCACTAAGCATAAAACAAACGCAGCAAATAACTCTGTGGGGTGACAGACACGGGAATAATGGGAAAGAGACGGGAGGGGGGAGCCTCCTGAACTTAACGGCTACATTAGAATGGAAATAAAGAGAGAAGTGTTCAGGACTGTGAAGCCAAGGTTTCAGGTGTGTCAACGACACCACATTAATGAGAACAGCCATATGGAAAATTCCAGAAGCAAGAGTAAAAATGGACTGCAGGGGGTCGGCAAAGATGGAACGGAGGCAAAAGCTTCTTGGGGTTCACTTTCAAGATAGGGGGCAGGGATTAAAGAGCAGACAAAGGTGCCCTGGGAATCCCTGGTGTCACAGTGTGATGAGAAGAGTCCGAGGCAAGAAGAAAGAACTTGGAGTCACCTAGGAACCAGCAATGAGGACATTTTAGGAACCAGTTTTGGCTTCTGTCACCTGCATATTGAGAATCTGTGTTGCCCTATGTTTTTCGTGAGTGGATGGATGATTCTAGAGAAAACGCTCTGGTTTAGCAACCCCCTCCCTCCCAATTCCCTCTCTGGTCTCACACCTTGGAGTCTGTGTTAACCTCTCCCCCTCCTCTGAGCTCCTCTGCATAGTCCTGCCCCTCCATAGCACATGGGCAGTAGGCCTGGGCTGTGGGAACAGGACTAGTCAGGAACACTCTGTGTGGTTCTTTCTGCCCCCAGCCCTGGGACCTCTAGACTAGGGCAAGCCCTAGAAAGTTGTGAAGCAGCTGGTTGGCTACTTCTCCCATACCCATGCTTACTGCTATGTTCTCACCTGCTGGAATGTGAACCTCAGAAGGGCCAGCCTCTACGGGCCTAAGGAGGACTAGGACATTTTGTAAGGTCCAATTAGATCAGCTGCTCATCAGAGTGGACTACCCTGCAAGGGTGAAGGACCCTGGCTGCTTTCTCCTCCATTGCCTACTGGAGTCTCTGACTACACATGATCTTCATCCAGATGCCCTGTTCCAGCGCTCCAGGCAGTAGCTGCAGTTGAGTCCCATAGGCCTTTGGAGAGTCAGTTCTCTGACATCTTTTTACAGCCTGAGTGTGTCCTGTGACAAGAAGCCAGAACCCTAACTGGAAATGTCTCCCTCCATACCTGTCTATGCAGAAGCAATCCTCTGAGAACTCCCTGGACTCTATATGCCTCAAAGGCCCTGACTTCTTGAGCAACAACTCTTCAAACAATGCAAAACACCTCCACAGCCGGCACCAGGGCCTAAGGAAGCTATTGCATTCTTTAATGTTACCATTGCAGGAGACTGTCTGTTCTCTCCCACACACATTCTGGGCAAACCAGGTTCAGCTTTGTTTTTGTTTTATTTATTGTTATATGTAAGTACACTGTAGCTGTCTTCAGACACACCAGAAGAGGGCATCAGATCTCAATACGGATGGTTGTGAGCCACCATGTGGTTGCTGGGATTTGAACTCAGGACCTTCAGAAGAGCAGTCGGTGCTCTTAACCGCTGAGCCATCTCACCAGCCCCCAGCTTTGTTATCTTATTGCTACTGGGTTTCCTTTGGCTCTGTTGCAAAGGCCCATGGGTAGAGTACAGAAACAGACAAAGGAAGAGCTCGGGACAGATGCTTTTGCTTCCAAGTCACATAGCATGAATAACTGTGTGATTGCAGAAGGAGCTAGTTGGACAGGAGACATTCAGCAGCTCAGTCCTTTGATAAACTTTCATCATGCTAATTTACCCTGTGTTATTATGACAAACCCTCTGAGATGGGGAGAACTTAGAATCAACAGAAATGAAATGGTTCATGGCTCTGCGGGTTGAAAGTCTAAGATCAACTATTTGGTTGCTGTCAAGGGCCTTAATCTCTGCCACTATGGGAAAATGAGAGCCAAAAGAAGCCCCTATCCACCTCTTAGGATTTCAACCCTACCTGCAAGGCTGAGCCCTCAATCACTTCTTAAAGGGCCTACCCTGAACTTCATGTGAAGTTAGGTGAATTTTTTTTGTTTGATTTGGTTTATATATTTTTATGTATGTACATGCATGCGTGTGTGTGTGTGTGTGTGTGTGTGTGTGTGTGTGTGTGCTGCAGGAGCGTGATATGTGTAGAGGTCACAGGACCAACTGCAGGAATCACTTCTCTCTTTTTACCATGTAAGTCGCAGGGATCGAACCTGGCTTTTCAGGCTTGGCAGCAGGCACTTTCATCCAGTGTGCCATCTCACTGACCCTCATGTGCGTTCTGGAAAGACTAAAGGTTCAAAATCATAGCAACTGTACTGTGTCCAGCTTTGCAATGGTAGTCAAACAGTTTGGAGATTTTAGTCAATAGTACATTCTTGTTGTACTGACAAGCATCATACGGCTGAATTGGGTTTCTCTCTTTTACAAGTTATAGTCTATTTCTTAAGTGTTATTATTGCCTCTCTGTGTGTGTGTGTGTGTGTGTGTGTGTGTGTGTGTGTGCCACTGTGCATGTGTGAAGGCCAGAGACAATCCCTGGGAGTCAGTCCTCTCCTTCCTCTGTAGGTTCCAGTGTTTGAACTCACGGCTGGTCATCACATCAGGCTTTAGGTGGCAAATGCAGTCACCCACTGAGCTGTCTCATAGCCCATGATCATTTCCTTTTAATTTAGCCCTTTGTGGATAATTCATCTTCCTCTATTGGAGAAGTATGTAAGGACCAGTTTTTATTTCAGCAGTGACTATAGCGACAATGCCTGTTTTGCCAATTACCGTCATTTTAACCTAATTCCCTTTGCAGAAGCAGAGTCTTCCGTCCTCCACCTGGGAAGGCTCCTGGAATCATAGCCCCCACTGTCACATTGAGACAGGACCTGAACATATCTAAGTCTACCTTCTCACAGCACACAAGGGAGCTCTTGTAGATGTGAAGATGTAGAGCTCACAGCTCCAGCTGCTGGGTCTTCAGCACAATGTGACATTCAAGCTGATTTGAAAGGCAAATTTGACAACAGAACCCGCAGTTTCATACTTGGTAAATGCGAAGCAGGTTTCATACCTGTCCCAGCCTGAGCTTCCCAGAAGCAGAGCCTGAGGCAAAAGGCTTGTGTGCTATTCGCTCTTCATTATGGAGTACAATCCCCAGGATGAAGGAGTATAGGAAGAGCAGAGTGAGGCAGAAAGGGAAAGATGCCAAGTGTAGCTCTATCTCAAAGGCTGGCATTCCAAGGGGTACCAGAGACAGTATCTCAGGGCATCACCTTCTGGAAGAAATTAAAGACACATCTGCATACTCCTGTGGCAGTTGCAGGGATCACACATAGGGCATGAACCTACAACATTTCGTAGTTCTGAGACACATCAGAGTTCTCACAGCAAAGGTATGACTCCATTAGCAGAATTACCCAGAAGAAGTAGACGGAGGGAGCTTACAAAGGAGACAAGCCAATGCTGTGGGGTTATACCCTTCTAAAATTGACCGAAGTCTTCCAAAAAAAAAAAAAAATGTCTCCTGAAGTAAGACAAGAGATGAAAGGCCCCAGACAAACATGACTGGAACATGACAGATCTATAATGCTATGCAGGCCATTCCTGCAGAGGAACAGAAACACATTTTACCTGGAACCTCCAGTGGCCACACCCATTAGGACCAGGACCACAGAAGAAATTTCCTACCAGGAAACACATAGTCACCACACCCTCCTGAGAACCAGGAAGGAAACAGAAACCAAGGAACAAACACCCACCCAAAAACAGACAAGACTAGAAATCAGTATCTACAACAACAATCTTCGCTTTCCTCTCGCTTAAATGCCACAATCAATAACAGCCAGGACAATATGTCTCCACTAGAGCCCAGCAACCCTACCTCTGCAGGCCCTGAATATTCTGGCATAGCTGTACTGTCAATAGCGGGGAAGGAGTTCATGTCTGCTGCTATAAACCTAGCCAACGGCTAGCCAATGGCTGGAGAGGTCATAAACACAAGAGGAGAGACCACTGCCATGGTTTTCCTAAACCAACTTAATTTTTGACTGTTTTCTCCTACCTTATATTCACAGATAAGTGTAGCTTTCTGCCTTATCAAAGATGCTCCTTTGGTGGAGACTATTACAGAGATCCACAACTGGTCAAATGTGGGTCTGAGTTTCACCCTACCGCTGGAGTGGTAGAAACACCACCAAGAGGGCAAAACGTGGAGAGCTTGACGACATTTACCCTGTGCTGCTGCAGTTAGGTGCTGGGCCCAAGCAAAGCGCCAATACACCACTCTGGGGGTGGGAAAACACAGCCTAGGATATGGGAGGCTGAAGCTGGGGTTCCCAAGCTCCTGGGCATCCTGTTACCAGGAGAAATCCAAACAGAGGAATTGGGAATGAACAGTAGAGGGTTCATGGGCCTTGGGGGCTCCCAAACTCCTGGACATCCAGGCACTGCTGGGTCATGGGGAGTTAGAAACAGAGTTGGGGCCTGTGGACTGTGGGTGATGATGGCAAGCCTGGGGCAGAGGAATGGGGAACTCTGATTTAGCTCATTTGAGATTGTCCTTAGCTTAGTGGCAGTTATCTGGAAGCACAGAGGGGCCTTCTTCGGGATGCTTAGGCTGTGGCTCTGTAGGGATGGCCTCCTCGATGCTCCCCATAGCAGATCTTGATTGAAGAGACAGACCTTGGTTCCAGACTGTTTATTGGTTGTTCATTGTGGAAAATAGGAGCATACCACCTTCTCATGGTGGACCAGAGATTAAATACCTTTTGCAGGAAGGAATGTCTGGGAAGGAAAGCTTATTGGCAAAATGCTCATGGTCTCTAGATACCTCATTAGCATGGAGAACTCTGTTCTGATCTACACAACCAACATGGAGATACCTCCCATCTCAGGTAGGTGTCTGGATGCCAGGGTCTCACACCCACTCAACCTTACCGAGTTTCTTGGCATGGTCCACTGTCACACAATCAAAATGTACAGAATATGTGACTGTGGGGTCACCTGATTCATCTGCAACACAACCGCTAAATCTAACACTTGGGGAAAATCAAGGAGGAAGGGATTTGGAAAGAGTGTAAGAGACAGAGCCCCAGGATACCTATCACATCCCTTAGACATGACAGAAGAAAATGAACCCATGAACTCTCAACAATACGATTGCCTGGACAAGGCCGACACAATGACACGACGCAATGCACATGGAGAGAGAGGAATGCTGTATGTTCCCACCTAGAAGAGCTACAGCTGCTGAGAGAAGACCCAGCTTCCTCTAGAGATGAATGTCCACATATGTTGTTCAGTCCCAAGTGATCATCCCTGGACACATGTACGTACAAGCAAAGCTAAATGGACTCCGTAGGCTCTATGCATGTGTGCATACAAATACACACACATATGCATATACATGTGTCTTAGTTAGGGTTTACTGCTGTGAACAGATACCATGACCAAGGCAAGTCTTATAAGGACAGCATTTAATTAGGGCTGGCTTACAGGTTCAGAGGTTCAATCCAGTATCATCAAGGCAAGAGCATGGCAGTATCCAGGCAGACATGGTGCAGGCAGAGCTGAGAGTTCTACATCTTCATCTGAAGGCTACTAGTGGAAGACTCAATTCCAGACAGCTAGGAGTATGGTCTTAAAGCCCGTGCCCACCTCCAACAAGGTCACACCTCCAAATAGTACCACTCCTTGGACCAAGTATATTCAAAGCATAACAACATGTAACAATAATAATTAAAGAAAATATCGTGAATTGGGAGGAGATGGGAGGGAGAAAAAGAGGCAGGAGTTATAAACAACAGTGTTCATGTATGAAATACTCAAAAAACTATTAAATTATATATATATATATATATATATATATATATATATATATATATATGTATATGTTATATAATATATACATAATTTATATACATAAATATAAGTAATGGTGGTACATACCTGAAATCTTACCACTAAAGAGGCTGAGCTAGAAGGATTACAACTTTGAGGGCAGTAAGACCTTCACTCAAATTTTTAAAAGAAAACAAAACAGTAATTTGGGGTCAGATAGCTGAAAATTCTTATACTCCTTTAAAACACAGTATGTTTCAATACTGTGGTTGGGCCTGGGAATTCAATAATTCTCTTTAGCTAAGCACTTAGGATACTTCAAGTTTCTCATCATCACACACAGTACAGAGCAGGAATAACACTCTGGAAATCAATTTCAAACTTAAAAATTTCAAAATAATAAGGGAGAAATTTTCACTCTGTTTTTAAAGTGTTGGAGATATAAAATTTGCCTACTCAGTGTACTGGTCGTCTGCCAAAATGATAAATGAGTGACTAAGCAGAGACACAAATCACTAAGCAAAGACTGAAGAGAACATTCATTTGTTTTTAATCCAAGTTCCCCTATTGACCAACTTATGTTTTGTACAAGTGTGTTCAGCCAAATTACCTGGGGCTGAGTTAAATAACTAAGTTCTCCCAGCAGGCATTTGGGGTGACCTGTCTTAATGTGCATCATCGAGAGGAACATCAGGGTGATGCTGGAGGATTTGCTGTAGCTCTTCTGATCCGAAAAACAAAACAAAACAAAACAAACAAACAAACAAAAACACGGGTCCATTTAAACCCCATCATTTTATTTTCTCATGCCTTGGGTTTTGCTCAAACAGGCCTGAAACATCCAGAATGTGTCTGCAGAGAACTCAGTTAAATGCTTTGCCTTCCCTAGATACAAAGAGGGGTGTCAGGGAGCCACCAGTCCTGAGCTACCCAAAGAAGAAGGTTCTCAGGGGTCATATCTTATATTCTCAAGCCAAACTGAGAGAACAGACTGCTACTTTTCTTAGAATTATTCTGAAGCTAAAATAAGTACGCCCTTTAGCATATGTGTATAGATCACCACAAGGGTCTCTTTCCATGTAAGGAGGCATCGAGGCTGCTATTAGTATGGTAGTTTGAAAGAAATGGCTCCCATAGGCTCATGGGGTGTGGCACTACTAGGAGGTGTGACCTTGTTTGAGGAAGTGTGTCACTGGGGGCAGGCTTTGAGGTCTTAGGAGTTCAAGCCAGGCCTACCGTCTCAGTGTCTCATCCTGCTGCCTGCCTATCTAGAACTCTGTAGCACCAAGTTTGCCTGAACATGCCATGATGATAATGGACTAAACCGCTAAAACTGTAAGCCAGCCTCAATTTAATGTTTGCTTTATAATCACTGTAGTCGTCATGGTGTCTCTTCACAGCAATAAAACCCTAAGACAATTAGGTAATTATAATATGACCCCATTTCCTTTTCCCGATTTAATGTCACTAATTCTAATAATAATGCCCACCGCAAAGGCAACCAGAAGTGACGGGAGACACTCAAAAGACCAACCAAGTCCAACCAGCAAGATGACACAGCTGGGCTCTGGGTCAAGGTGGACAGTTCTACATCCAGCCACCTGTCCAGCCAGGTCACTTACGGCCAGTCTGCAGACAGCTGTGTTAATCTGAGGGGTACCCCTTTAAATATTAACAACTTTCATTTCAGTTGTATGAGAAGGCTATCTTTTTCCAAAATGCATTTTCTGCTCTTTATTACATTTTACACAGAATGCAGTGACTATAATTAAGTCTGGTTTGGGATGGAAATCATTGTTTTTTAAACATTTATGGGAGCCATTTTGTTATTGTTGCTCCAGGCACTACGCTGAAAGGATGCAAATTAGGTAAAAATTCCATGACAAAGAATTCGAGGTTTGATGGAAGTAATGGAGAACTAATCAGCCAATTAGAACACTTCGTGGTAATGAAATGATTTATTTAAAAGTGCACTGCTAAATGGACAGGCTTTTCGCTAGGTTCCAGATATGTTGGCATGTCACACTAAAGGGTCAAAAATGTCTCCACATTCCTTCCACAGAGAAGTAACTACCAAGCCTGTGGCACCCTTTGAAGATTTGAGATTCCTAATGCCATTTATCTATTGTTTGTAATAAAAAAACAGCTTTGAATTTTATATAGTTTCAAATTAGTTCATTACAGATTATATTACAAATTTCACTTTGTAAGACAATCCTGAATATATATATATATATATATATATATATATATATATATATATATATATATATATATATAAAATTTTTCTATGTTAAAGTGTATTTGGCCACACAGGTCAGAAGCAGGGGAATCTAGCTCCCATCCCCTGGAATTAGAGTTACAAAGAGTTGTGAACTGCCATGTGGGTTCTGGGAATCAAACTCAAGTCCTCAGCAAGAGCAACAAGTGCCCTTAACCACTGAGCCATTTCTCCAGTGAAAATAACATTTCTTTTTAAACACCATTCTCTTCTTAATAAGCAACATTAGCACTTCCGTGAAGCTCAGCTATTTACATGGGAAGAGTATGGTTTCTGCACCAGTCTCTTCAACACTATCATGGGCTGTGGGTGTGTTTGGAGATCAAACACACCTATTATAACAGAATTTTTGTACTACATTTTTACAGCAGCAAAAACCAGACTAAAACTGCTTCCCTGACCTAACGCTAGAATGCTTGTTTCTGACGTTAAGAAAAAGAAGGAAAAAAGTAAGAAGCGGCTGGTTTATTTGTGAAAGTTCATGCTTGTTCCCAAAGGGTGAATTAGAGGGAGAAAGATTTCAGGTTCTCCATTCTCAGCTCTTCCCAGAGGTGGAAAAAAATGTGTCAGGGAGGGTGGGCAGGGTCTCCTCACCCAGAAAAGCAGACACACAACAACTTGTCACGGCTCTGGTTTTAGAAGCATCGGAGATACCATAAAGTTCTCTATTAAAAGTGTTGAGTCATAACATAACCAACTTCTCCTGTGAAGTCATCTTGCAGGTAATTTTGAAAACATTTTTTTACACGTCAACATAGGACTCTTGAGCCATTCTGGATATATACATTAAGAGATATGATTAGAAGTAAGAAAAAGTTTAAAAAGCCAGGTATGGTAGCCTATATCTTTAATCCCAACACTCAGGAGTCAGAGGCAGGCAAAATCTCTGTGAGTTTGAGGCTAGCCTCTTCTACACAGGGAGTTCCAGGCCAGCCAGTGTTAGACAGTAGATCTTGTCTCAGGAAAAAGAAAAGAAGGAAGAAAGGAGAGAGAAAGGGGGGAAAAAAAAGAAAAACCTAAAATAAACCATGAAACTTTTCACTGAGCATGGCAGCGTGGCAGGCAGGGGTAGTGCCTGGTACCAAGGATGAGCAGGATTACAAGAATGGAGTCCCTTCTGCTGATCTTGTTCACACACACACACACACACACACACACACACACACACACGAGCTTCACTCATTACAAGAGATAGGCGTGTGTAAGTAATTCCAATGTTTGGACTTTGAATTTGGAAAAAAAAATACAAACTGAAGCAGAAAATATAAAGAAAAAGGAAACCTTGTAAGCATGAATTCTCTGGGACATTCCTTGTCTAGAGAATTACCGCTACAAAAAGATTTTAATCATAATTTGGTTTGCATTTAAAAAAAAAAAAAAAAGATCTTTCTGGCAAGAACAAGGGGGAGAAATGAGCCTGAAGCCAGAGCCACCAGGAAACCAGCAGCTACTGTAATGATCCCAGCACAAAGCAAAACAGTCTGTACCTGAGTAACAGCACAGGGCAGTGGACACTGCCAGCCCCAGAGCAAGGCCTCGGGCGCTGGAGGGAGTCCATCAGAAACTCTGTACACACTGACCCTCGGGGGTCACATGGAAAGCCATGTGCTCTAAGCCGGTCAGCACCATATTGCTGTGATAGCAACTATATTGACTACTTATTTTTTAATGCTGTTTGGCCCCACCCTTGGGCTCACTGGGTTTTTTGTCTTATCTTATTTTGTTTTGTAGTACATTGGACGCCTTCCTGGAAGCAGAATGCCTCCTCCTGGTCTGGTAAAACGTTGTGCAGGAGACCATGAATTTGAACTGGGTACCTCAACTGAGCCCAACAGATGAAGCCATTACAGAGTTTACCAAGAGCCTCACAGCCAGTCCCTAGAAGCCATGGGTGGCTCCCACTGCTGTCAGCTTCAGTTGGCTGGTCCAGGAAAAGTATGACTCAGGACCCAGGAGATTAATTTGCTCCAGAGGGACAAAGGGCAGAGAATAAGAGACAAAGACAAGAGGCAGGGGGTGAGAGAGAAGGGGAAGGGATCAAAGGAGAGGGAAGAGGGATATTTGTCTCAGGAAAAGACAAAAGACCATCTCTGGATAGAAGAGACATGTGGAACACAGAAAAATGGTGGTTTAATAAAGGTATAAGGGGAAACTCTGTGTTCGAATGAGGTATTCTATTTTAATTGGGCATGTTAATTAGGTGAGCTGAAGGGGGCTTTTGATTGCTGAACTTCAATATTTTGATAGCTGGACCTTAGAAGTCAACCTCAGGAGGAGGAAAGGGCCAAATAAGGGACTAGATCTTGGTGGTTAGCTTTAGGAATATAATCCAATGGTTTTCAGCAAGGCAGAGGGAATGGGCAGAAGGCCGAGAAACTGCCAGAGCCATGCTCACCAGAGTCCCTTCAGTCACGAAATCGTTTTCAGTGCCTTGCTTCCATTTTTCTAAAGCTCCTGTATTGGTTGGGGTTCTCAGAATGTGCTCTGGTTCCCAGAGAATCCAATCCATGAGTCATGATTGGCTTCCTTTGCTCACAAAAGCTCTACTCAATTTAATCAGGCTAAGAAACTTACCTTCTGGGCACTTTTGAATTCTTCTGACCTCCTCTGGTTTGGGTTGGGGGAGGGGGACAAGGGGAGTTATTGTTAGTTGTTTGTTTTTCTTTTAAGAAGTAGTATGGAGCTGGGCGGTGGTGGCACAGGCCTTTAATCTCAGCACTCTGGAGGCAGAGGCAGGCGGATTTCTGAGTTCAAGGCCAGCCCGGTCTACAGAGTGAGTTCCAAGACAGTCAGGACTATACAGAGAAACCCTGTCTCGAAAAACAAAGAAGAAGGAGGAAGAGGAGAAGGAGAAGGAGGAGAAGGAGGAGGAGGAGGAGAAGGAGGAGGAGGAGAAGAAGGAGGAGGAGAAGGAGGAGGAGGAGAAGGAGGAGAAGGAGAAGGAGAAGAAGAAGAAGAAGAAGAAGAAGAAGAAGAAGAAGAAGAAGAAGAAGAAGAAGAAGAAGAAGAAGAAGAAGAAGAATGGAACAATTATGTGAGAAAGCAAGCCTGAGGGTGACTTGCCCTCTTGTAGGAGCAGAAAGCACTTAAAATATGTATACACGTTTCCTACTGCAGTTTTAGGTTCACAACAATTCAAAAGGAAGTGCAAACATTTCCCAACTACCCCCCCCCCATTCATAGTCTCCCTCATTATCAGTGTGCCCACCAAAAAAAGGGGTACAACTGACAGAAATTCACGGAGGCACTATCTTCATGCAGACTCTACTGGTCAGGGTTTCTATTCCTGCACAAACATCATGACCAAGAAGCAAGTTGGGGAGGAAAGGGTTTATTCGGCTTACACTTCCATACAGCTGTTCATCACCAAGGAAGTCAGGACTGGAACTCAAGCAGGTCAGGAAGCAGGAGCTGATGCAGAAGCCATGGAGGGATGTTCTTTACTGGCTGCAGAGGCCATGGAGGGATGTTCTTTACTGGCTTGCTTGCTTCCCCTGGCTTGCTCAGCCTGCTCTCTTATAGAACCCAAGACTGCCAGCCCAGAGATGGTCCCACCCACAAGGGCCCTTTCCCCTTGATCACTAATTGAGAAAATACCCCACAGCTGGATCTCATCGAGGCATTTTCTCAACTGAAGCTCCTTTCTCTGTGATAACCCAGCTGTGTCAAGTTGACACAAAACTAGCCAGTACAGGAGGGTCTAATGGTCTTATGGTCTTATTATTACTGGTCTTATTATGGTCATTTTTTCACTCTGCAGATTTGGATGAATACACAATGATGGTGTCAGACACATTCACTGACCTGACATCTGAACATCTGAAGAGCACAGATTGACTTTATTGTTGTTGTTGTTGTTGTTGTTGTTGCTGTTGTTGTTCAAAAGTGTTGGCAACTGGGGCTGAGCAGATGGCTCAGCATCTAAGAGTGCTTCCTGCTATTCCAGAGGGCCTGCGTTCAGTTCCCAGCACCCATTATCAGGTGGCTCACAACTTATATCTCTAGCAGCAGAGGACCTAGCACCCTCTTCCAGGTCCAGGGACACTGTGCTCACTTGCACATGCTCATGTGTGCGTACACATGTGCACATACACAAATTTAAAATCAATAAGATCTTTAAACCATTGGCAAGTTGGACAGGGTGTTCATTCTTTCAGAATGGCAATCCTTGCCAGAAAGGGATTTTCACTAAGGCTGCATCATTTTCCAAAGCTTGCTCACAAGGCAATGCCCTGGAAAATGAATCCTCCTACGGATTATTACAAACTACCTTCCTGCCATCTTTTCTCAAAAACCAATTTAAATTTCTTTCTCACAGGAGATCCTAGTGTGTCACGTGCCACACTAAGAGCAGAGACTACTAGCTGAATGCCCAGCTGCCACTTCACCCTCTGCTCTTAGTAATAAACCCCAGTGTTTTGCAGGTATTACAGTGGTCTTAGCAAGGAGACTACACTTCAACACTTCCCGGTCTTCTTTGTAGATGGGTCTGACCACGTGACTAAAGTCTGGCCAATGAGAAAGAGAGTGTATTAGACTCCTTAAAGGGAATTGACTAGACGGGAAGCTGTACCCTTTTGGAAACCCTCCCTTTATGCTTCATGTCATCTGGGAAGACTGAAATAACTGTCAGAGCTACCAGCTTTCAAGAGACCCTTTGGATGTAGGCTGTATGCTAAAGATGGGGAGACTGAGTCCCCAATCTGATTGCGATTGAAATGCAAATGCATTCTAATAAGATTAGAATAACCTTTATTCTTTCTCACTTCTATTTTCTTTTGTATAATTGTGTGAAGGCCTCTGCGTCTATGGGAAACTGTACACAGGAGTGCAGAAACCAAGGAGACTGAGAAAAGAGTGCTGGATTCCTGGTGGTTGTGAGCGGCCCAGCGTGGATCCTGGGAACTGAACTCAGGTCCTCTGCAAGAAACACACAAGCCATCACTCTAACTCCTTTCAGCTTCTTGCCTTGCACATTAAATATTTTCAAATGATTAAAAAAAGGGGGGAAGGGCTGCTGAAATGGCTCAGTGGTTAAGAGCGCCTACTGTTCCTCCAAAGGTCCTGAGTTCAAATCCTAGCAACCACATGGTGGCTCACAACCATCAAATCCTAGCAACCACATGGTGGCTCACAACCATTCATAACGAAATCTGATGCCGTCTTCTGGAGTGTCTGAAGACAGCTGCAGTGTACTTACATATAATAAATAAATATTTTTTAAAAAAGACACTCATTTCCCTTTTTTCTAAAATCCCATATCCTTTCTAGTATTAAAACTGAAGTTTGCCCCCAAATCATAAGCGATTGACTAAACTTAGACAAATCTCTGAGTTGTTCCAAGGGAAGCACTTAATAAAAATTACAGACAGGGCCAGTGAGATGGATCAACAAGGAACGGCGCTCGCTGCTATGCCTGCCGGCCTCGGTGCAGTGCCCAGGACCCACGTGGTAAAACGAGAGCACTGACTCCTGCAAGGTGTCCCGTGATTTCCATCTGCACTCTGTGACATCATACCTCATACACAAACACACCATTATTATATAATATTATGTACTACTATTAAACATAATCTAAATTTTTAAAACAACAACAACAGAGAAACAGAATGAATCCTAAGGTGTCCCTTAGTGTGATCTCTGAGGCTTAGGGCTTGCATAAATTATTTCAGAAGTACTAAAACAACTCAAATGTCACTTTCTTATTTAACTTAACATGTGGAGTAGATTTTTGTGAATTTTTAGCACAGATATCTCTTTCTGTAACTGGTGGCACTCAGGATACAGAACAGTTTCATCAACCCGAGATGGAGCCTCCTCATATCTGTGATATCGCAACCCGAGATGGCGCCTCCTCTTATCTGTGATATCTCGCCTATAAAGTACTGCTTTGTCACAACATTTTGTCTTTTCAAGGATGTCCTCTGAACGACCTTCAGAGCGTGACCTTTTCGGAGCATGACCTTCTCCGAGGGACTTCTTCCACTGCGTCTGGGGTCCCGAGGACTCACCCAGTCCCTTGCGCCATACTCTGTCACTTAGTCATCTTGGTGGGGGGGCACTAGGGTTTTTCTATGGGGGGAGATTTGCAACAAAGAAACTCTGAATAGAATGCTTGTTTCTTAAAGTCTCTCAAGCCTGTGGCTGGGAGAGTGCTTAGCCTGAGTCCCACACGGATCAGCACAGTGAGGACCCACACAAACTGCCAACAGGAAACTATTACTCTCTGCGCCTGGAAGGGCTTACTAAGGAACCAGGATGGCACATAACTATCAGTGTGTTGAAGTTCAACTTCCTTTTTGCCTTTTTGTTACAAAACTTTGTACACAAAGAGAAAAGTACCTAGGCCCATGGACTTGTTCTCTTGGCTCTTCAGTTATAAATATCTGCCATATCTCTCCATCTAGACCTATTTTCTCTCTTGTTTTATAGAAAAATTTTAAAAATTTGAGCTCTTTATTATGTGTGCTTCAAAGGTGAGATTCAGTGGGTGGTACAGCTTTGGTACAACTCAGAACTGCCATGGAGGGCTTAGGCTCCTTCTGCCTTTCTCTTCTCATATCCTTAGGTTGTAGACTTACCTTATTGGTGAGAAGATGTGATATAGTACCCACAACAACGTTGTAGGCAAGAAGAAGGAACACCCAGGTTCAAAGGCACACGAGAATGAGCAGTTTGGGCATCAGGGATAAAGCCAGGGTGTTGAGGGTAGAGTATAACTCAGGTCCTACTACTCTGTGGTCCCAGCTCAGAGCAGGAATAGTGAGAAGGTCTTTCTGAGAAGTTAACCTGAGAAACAAAAACTCCTGGGAAGTCAGAGCCAAGGGAGAAGGCAGATAATACTTGTTACTTCTTGCAGTCCCAAGATCATTACTGTTAACTCTTCATAGCATCCAGATGGAGGGGCAACGTCCAGGTGTTGAAGTAAGATCTCAAACACCTAGCAGCTTTCCCAAGGACACAGCACTAGGAGATGGCGGCTCCAAACCAATCCTCTCTTGGTTGTCTTTGATTTTCCTTTTTACTGAGCCACTGAAAGATGCAGTAACTCTTCTTCACCTAAAAGCCCATGATCCTCACCATCAAAGACCTCAGTCGTATACGCTTGATTCCAAACTCAGGAGCACAAAGGTGCAGTCTTGTGTCCAGTGTAGAACATGACTCTGAGCCATAGGGCCTGGCCTGTGAGCTAGCCTTTGCTAAGATATAGACTTTAAGACATGAAGCAAACCTCCACAAAGCCATGATTTTTCTGCTCTTTCCATTTGACCTTCTGTCAAGCACTTCTGAATTAATTTCAAAGAAGGAAAAAGATTGCTTGGTGCCCTGCTATTGGGATAGTTTAATCAGGAGCTGAGCATCCCATAAAATCAGAGATGAGAAATGTGATCTAGTTCAAGATTCTCCCTTAACATTTTCATTATGAAAGTTTTCAAAAGTGCACAAAAGAAGGTATCTTCGGGTAATGAGACCAGTGTGTGCCCTGATTCAGCTCTTAGTCACTTCTGGCTCTGCTTGCTTCTCTCTTCTTTCTTATTGGTCTTTTCTTTCCCATGGGGATTTCTTTGAGCACCTTCTTATAATCCAGCCATTTCATCCCTAAATCCTTCCATATAAATGTATTTTTTAATGAATACTGATATTTCTTTTTCTGGCTTTTTTTCAAGGGGTGGGTAGAGAATAGTCTTGAGTAGCCCATGCTGGCCTTGAACTTGCTACCTAGGCTAGGCTGACCTTGAGCTCTTGATAATCCTGCCTCTACTTCCCAAGTACTGAGCTTCTAGGCATGCAGCCCCATGCCTGGCTTTCTACAGTTCTCTATATAAACTACTGCCTCAGTAGTATTAGAGCCCACTCTATATTCAAATTTCATTGTCAGGGATGTAAGATATTTCTCTTATGTCATTGCTTTCACTTCTAGCAGCAGCAATGTTAACACATCAGTGCGGAGCTTCTCAATCATGTTCTTTCTCGTTTGCAGACCTCTGCATTTGCTGCTCTGTCAACCTGAAGGATGTACCCAGCCCAAAGATGACTCAGATGTCTCAAACACATCCTTCAGCTTGACGATAGGTCTTCCTCCCTCTGTCAGAACTTCCTTTTATTATTCTTATTAATTAGATATTTTCTTTATTTACATTTCAGATGTTATCCCCTTTCCTAGTTTCCTCTCCAAAAACCCCCTATCCCCCCCTCCCCAACCCACCCACTCCCATTCCTTGTCCTGGCATTCCCCTATACTGGGGCATAGAGCCTTCACAGGACCAAGGGCCTCTCCTCCCATTGATGACCGACTAGGCCATCATCTGCTACATATGCAGCTAGAGACAGGAGTTCCACCATGTGTTTTCTTTGATTGGTAGTTTAGTCCCAGGGAGCTCTGGGAGTACTGGTTAGTTCATATTGTTGTTCCTCCTATGGGGCTGCAAACCCCTTCAGCTCCTTGGGTACTTTCTCTAGCTCCTTCATTGGGGACCCTGTGCTTCACCCAGTGGATGATTGTGAGCATCCACTTCTGCATTTGTCAGGCACTGGCAGAGCCTCTCGGGAGACCACTATATCAGGCTCCTGTCAGCAAAATCTTATTGGCATCTACAATAGTGTCTGGGTTTGATGGTTGTTTATGGGATGCATCCCCAGGTGGGCAGTCTCTGGATAGTCATTCCTTCAGTCTCTCCTTCAAACTTTGATAACTCCTTCCATAGGTATTTTGTTCCCCCTTCTAAGAAGGATCGAAGTATCCACACTTTGGTCTTCCTTCTTCTTGAGTCAGAACTCCCTTTTTCTGATGCAGATGCTGAGACCACAGTTCTGGGCCAGGTGGATGAGACATAGTGTGTATACCAAGTTCACTGGTGATGTTAGTGATTCTGGCCCAAAGGTAGACCTCAAGTATGAGGATCTAGAACATTCCCCATCACCTCTTTCATAAGGCATAGCATGCAATGTTGCAATGGCCTCTTGGAACACTTGTGCTTCCTCTAGACCAGGGATTGACACAACCGTGCCCACTTAGTTATGTTCTGTACTTGACTGCTTTCAAGTCCTAAGATCACAGTGAGTGGCTAGGAGAAAGACTGTATAGCCCACAAGGCCTCAGATAGTTACCATCCGACCTGTTGTGGAGAAGTTTGACAAACTTTGCTCTCAACTGTAATCTAGGAATGATATCTTTTAGAAATGAAGTAAGCCTTTCCCAAGCCATTGTTTTCCAGTTCCTTCCCAATGCAGATCCACCTGGCTCGAATCGGTCTTTCACTGAACTGTCTCAGATCCCAGTCTAAGACCTTACACATAGTAGACACTCAATAACTAGCTATTAGGTAATGAGGAATGCTGGTCACTAATGATGATTCAATACACACTGTGTGCCCACTTAGTTACGTTTCCTGCCCATTTTTAAAGAATTAGTAAACCCTTTAAATATTAAATAAATACTTTATATTGGTGGGGTGGGGGGTGCTGTGGAAATCCAGAAGACATTTTTCTCTAGTGCATGTATGCCTGCATACCAGAAGGCGGCACCAGATTTCATTAGAGATGTTTGTGAGCCAACTCGTGGTTGCTGGGAATTGAACTCAGAACTTCTGGAAGAGCAGCCAGTGCTCTTAACCTCTGAGTATTTAATCTCTCCAAATCCTCTATTTTTTAATTTAGAGAATAACACTGATAACTAGTCCCCAATTTTTCCTTTTGGTGAGGGGCTCGGGTAGGAGGACTGGACAGAGAGGCATCTCTGGAGGATAGCATAGCATCCACCTTGAGAACTTAGCAACGCATGAAATTTAGTGGACTTGGAGGCCTAACAGCAGGGACTATCGATGAAACAGAGATGCACTGTGAGACAAGTGACTTAATCATCATGTAAGTCAGAATCAGAGAATATTGATGGAAGCACAATACATAACTATAAAAAACACACATTACCTTTAAAACCCCAAGTGGTAAGTACGTAAAAGTGATGGAGAAGGTAGTCTGTGCTATATTGATCCAGAGAAAGCTGGTGTAAAGAGACTAATGCTGTTAAGATTGGTACAAAGGATGTTACCCGTAGTACAGGGGTTATTTTACAACCATGAGGGGTAGATTCACCAAGAGTCTGGTGGCTGGTGGGCCTGAACAGATTATACAGACTGAACTGTGTTTATTTTTTTTAAAGAGGCCATAAAATTGAAGAAGAGTGATGATTAGTATATAATATGGGAGAGTTTAGAGAAAGGAATTAAATTATGATCTCAAAAAAATAAAAATAAAAAGAAGTTCCCAGTTCCACTAAACATTTAAAAGAGGAGTCAACCAATGCTATATAGACTCTTCTAGAAACTTGAAATGCAAATAATATATCTCAATCAGAAGATTACAACTTAAGAAATATACTACAGACCAATATATATACCTACAAATATCCTAAGCAAAATTTTAACAAATCCAACCCAACAATATGTATAAAGTATAAAGTCTGTCAATGTAACTGGAAAATGGGTCTGGACTTTCAACATCTCACTGAGCTTCTGTCCATTGAGCAGAGTAGACACAGACTGTGATTTAGAACATATGCAAAGTTTATCACAAGGCAGAGTACATTCTCTTATCTCCTGAGCAATTCTCAATTCTCCGGCCTGTGAATGCGTTCTCAAGGGGCAAGAGCAGGCAGTAGCCAACAACCACTGCCCCGCATACATTCTCAAACCTTTGGGACAAGCAACTTTCTCTGAAGGTCTTACCTGATTCAGGTGATTGGCAGGCTTGGACCACTCTTGCAGGAGAAAGCTCAGCAACGCATCTCACAGAATAATATATCCTTGTTGTGTATCACCCAGCCTCCTGTTACACAGTAATCCTCCAAGATTAGGACTCCTCCAGGTGGGTCTAGGCAGTTAGATCCATTAATGACTTTCTAGGCAGGCAAGCCACCACACCATCTTCCATGGCCAGAAGTACATCTCCTGTCCCACTCTTTTGACCAATGAATAAATCCTGTTGTTTCAGGTGTTTTTATTTGACTTGAATATGAGGACGGGATCCAGTCCCATTTCCTCCAAGCCTGTTACCACAGTTACTAGCTACCTAACAGCATACAAGGGAAGTCTCATGGATGCAAGTTCAGCTAAAAATTGGAAAGTTGAGGAATGTACTTTGCCTAATCAAATTTTTCAAAAAGTGAGGTGGGAAAAAAATCATTTTAAGAGCTACAGAAAAGCTCTGAAAACCCAACATCTAAGCCAGACAGGGTGGCTCATGTCTGTAATTCCAGTATTTGAAAGGTTGAGGCAGGAGGATTATTGCAAGGATCTTGGGGGGGGGGAGGTGTTGTTGTGTTGTTTTGTTTTTTAATGTTTTTGGTTTTAGTCCAGCATCAACTCCTAACATACACCCTTAGCATATGGAGAATGGGAGGGAATTTCCTTGGCTAGAAAGGTCATCAGAAAACCCGTGACTCACTGCATGCTTAATGGCAAAAGCCTGCTTTCCCTCAAGTCCTGGGATATAACAAAACTGCCTTCTTTCTCTCTGCATCTTAACATGGACCTGAGGATGGGGCCTTAGTCCTTAAACAAAGGAGGGATGAGAAATGGAAGATTCAAATTGGAAAGAAGTAAAAAAGCCTTTATTAATAGACAAATCTTTGGTGTAATTGTCAACATAGAAAGTCTACAGGAACCTCATTCAAAAGGCCCTGGTAATAATAGATGAACTTAGTAAGAGCATCCTTTATAAGATCCAAACATAAATGGGAGACAATCTTTGCCTACTCTACATCTGACAAGGGATTAATATATAGGTTCTATAAAGAATTCCAAGATGGAAGCTCAGAAAAATACAACACATAATCAATAGATGAGCTGATGAATTGAGTAGACAGTTCTCAAAAGAAGATACACAAATGGCCAATAAGTATTCCAAAGGGTGTTCAATATCCTTAGACCTCAGGGAAACATAAAATAAAACATGAGAGTAGACAAAGATTTCCTTCCATTCTGTGCACTGCCCGCTCATGCTGCTGATTGTTTCGATGACTGTGGAGAAGAAGCATCTTGATGTCATTCAATCTCTTGGTTAATTCTTCTGTCTTATGAGCTATAGGTGTCCTGCTTTTAAAAGTCCTAGCCTGCCTCTATATCCAGAGTTGTGGCCAGAATTGTTTCCTTGCATTTTTTCCCCAGGAGTTCCAGAGTGTGGTGGTTTGAATACACTTGGCCCAGTGAGTGACACTATTTGAAGGTATGACAACCTTGTTGGAGTACATGGGGCCTTGTTGGATGAAGTGTGTCACTGTGGGAGTGGGCTTTGAGAGCTTACTTCTGGCTGCCTGAGGATGCCAGACTCCTCCTGTTTGCCTTTGGAACAAGATGTTGAACTCTTAGCTTCTCCTGCACCATGTCTGTCTGCATTCTCCCATGCTCCTGCCTTGATAATGAACTGAACCTCTAAACTTGTAAGGCGGTTCCAATTAAATGTTGTCCTTTATAAGTATTGCCTTGGTCATGGTATTTGTTGACAGCAGTAAAACCCTAACTGAGACACAGAGTTTGGGGTCTTACATCCATATTAAATTGACTTTTGTAAATATGAGGATTATAGTTTCTTTATCCTACATGTGGCTATTTTGGTTTTCCCAGCACCATTTGTTAAAGACACCATTTGTTAAAGTATATTCTGAGCAACTTTGTCAAAAAATTAGTTAGCTGATTGTTCTGGCTCCTTAGAGTCTTTGGTGCTTCCAAAAGAAGTTTATGGTCGCTTTTAATATTTCTATAAAGAATGTTTGATGGGGTGCATTGAATCTGTATAATGCTTTTGGTAGAAGAGCCGTTTACACATCATCAATGCTGTAGCTCTGCAGGCAGGGGGGGTCTTTCTATCTTCCAGTGTCTTATTCAATTTCTTCAGTATTTTAAATTTTTCAGTGAAAACATCTTTCTGTTCCTTATTTAGGTTTCTTCCGAGGTGTTTTGTTTTGGGTCAAGCCAGGATGGATGAGATTGTTTTCCTGATTACTTTCTCAATTTTTTTCATTATCAACATATAGGAAAGCTGATGGTTTCATTTGCTAAGTTTGTGTCCCAGAACTTGACAGCGTTTGTCAGTTGTAAGAGTTTTCTAGCAGAGACTTTAAGGTCTCTGGTGTTTTGGTTCATCTGCAAAGAGATCATTTGACTTCTTATTTTCCTGAGTGTATTCCTTTTCTTTCTTTTGTGTATTAAATACAGATAAAGGAACACACACACCCCTATCTTATTTCCAATATCTTAGAAATGCTTTGAGTTTTCCACATTTAGTATCATGTTGTCTATAGTTTTGTGTTATATAGCCTTTATTATTAAATATGTTCCTTCTAGTTTCTTGAAGGCTTTTATTTAAAAGGGACATTGGACTTTATCACAGGCCTTTTCTACATACACTGTGATTTCTATACTTGAGTCTACTCAAAATACCAGAGTCATTCATTGATTTGGACATGTTAAACCATCTCTGTATACCTGACTAGGGTGAATATTCTTTTTATGTGTTGTTGAATTCCGTTTGAAGATAACTCACTGAGAATTTTTACATCGATGTTTGTCAAGGAGATTGGCTTATGATCTTCTTCTTTTTTTGCTGTCCTTACCCAGATTTGGTATCAGGGTAATATCACTTTATCAAGTAGTCTTAGGAGAATTCTTTTCCCATTTTATAAACTAATTTGAATGACATTGCTGTGTTAGTTTCTTAAAGATTGCAAGAATTCAACAGTGATTCTCTCTGGCCCCTGTTGTTTGTGTTAGTTGGGAAATTAGGAGTCTGTCTCATCATTATAGACCCTCTTCAGCTGTTTATACCACTATGTCTTACTAGTAAGTCATTTGTGTCTAGAAATGTATCAATTTCTAAATTTTCCAATTGACTGAAATGTATGTAGGTTCTCAAAGTATGCCCAAATAGTTCTCTGTGCTTAATTAAATCTCATATAATAGCCGGACGTGGTGGCGCACGCCTTTAATCCCAGCACTTGGGAGGCAGAGGCAGGTGGATTTCTGAGTTCGAGGACAGCCTGGACTACAAAGTGAGTTCCAGGACAGCCAGGGCTATACAGAGAAACCCTGTCTCGAAAAACCAAATAATAATAATAATAATAATAATAATAATAATAATAATAATAATAATAAAAATCTCATATAATGCTTCCTTTTCCATCTCTAATTTTGTTCATTTAAGTCTTTTGTTTTACTTACCTTCAGCTAAGGGTTTGCCAACATTGTTTATCCTTTCAAAGAACCAACTCTTTGCTTCATTGATTCTTTGCAATGTATTTTCCCTTCCATTTCATTAGTGCCTGCTCTGATCTTTATCCTTTCTTTCCATGTACTGATTTTGGGGTTGGCTTTCTCTTGCTTTTCTAAGACCTTGGGGAGGACATCACAGTTATCTATTTGAGATTTCTCTGGGTAGTTTTTAACTCAGACATTTAGGGCCATGAACTTCTCTCTTACAGCAGCTTTTGTTGTGGCTCATGGGGTCCCATCTATAATGTTTCTGTTTTCATTCAGTCCCAGGATTCATGTACCTCCTGATTGATTCTCATGACTCATTCATCGTTTTAGTCCTGTGTTTCACTGTCTCCATGAGTACATAGATTTGCTATCACTTTTTGCTGTTGATTTCTAGTTTTATTCCGTTGTGATCAGGCAGAATACAAGAAATTCCTTCCCTTTGTTGAGATTTGTTTTGTGCACTAAAATGTGGTCTATTTTTGAGAAAGTTCGATGGGCTGCTGACAAGAATGTGTGTTCTATTCTCTTTGGGTAGAATATTCTATAGATAGTTATTAAGTTTCCATTTGAAATATGATATCATCTAACACTGATGTTCCTCTGTTGATTTTTTTGGGGGGGGTCTGGTGACATGCTTGCTGGTAATAATAAGGTAATAAATTTACTTGCTATTATTGTATTGATTTGTGCTGTTACCTCCCAGGAGTGTTTGTTTTATGATCTTGGGCATGCCAATGTTCGGTGCATAATTGCTTAAAACTAAAATGTCCTCTTGATGGATTATGAACCCCTTAATCAATATGAAATTACCTCTTCTAAGTCCCGTGACTAATCTTGATTTAAAGTCTGCTTTGTCAGATAATAGCATCGCTATATCTGTTTAATTTCTGAGCGAGCAAGCTTGAAACACTTTTTCTGCCTTTTCACTTTAAGACAGCACTTTTAAAAAAAGTGATAAAGTCAAAATATCACTGAAAGTACATTGGAAAGAACAAAAGAAGAAACATAGCGGCAAAAACAAAGGAAAAGAGAAAAGATTGTACAATATCAAAAGGTGCTTAAACAAAATTAAATATATATGAGGGAGAAAAAAATAAAATTGTAAGTTTTCACAGTCTGACAAATGAAAAGATTGCTAAAAGCAGAGTAAAAATAATAAAAGAGGGAGCACAAAGGGCAAGAAGATCACAAAGGGAAGGTAAACGGATGAAGAGGAACAGCAGCCTCTCGCTGTGTGCTCAGAAATTAGACTACCAGTCATGCAACAGCGGTGTGCGGGTTGATGTGCCTTTCCCATGCTTTATGGGGTATCAAGTCTGTACTGGACAACTCTTCAATGTCCATCAGAGCTGACTTCATTTTAGGAACTTGTCTTCTTTCTGTACCAGGGGCCTCTACTGACCACAGTTAGCTTTGTATCCCAGAGAGTGGGCAAGTTCTCCTGCCCACCTGAGACCCCAGACCATCATGCCCTCTATGATAGCTAATACTGTGGCTTGAAAGTGTCTCTCTAGTGTATTGGGAATGGGGGAAAAACCACAATGAAATCTGTACAAACAGAGGATCTATTTTCTATCTTCAGATTTTCCAAATACCCCAAGTATTGGTTACCTAAAGGAGGGATTCGGCTATGAATATCAAATTCAGAGATCTTGGACTCCACAGCATTAAAGGGCAGATACTGCACGCAGTTGATCCTTCCACTGAGCTCGGGCTTGAGGCTATCAGACTTCAGCATTACTCTTCACTGATGGCATCTGCTCCCAGCCACCGAGGGTGGGGTTTCCCACTATGCTCCACTGCCTGAGCCAAGCCTCCTCCCACCTTCAGGTTTTTGGCTTGTCAAAAATCTAGTCTTCCTTACCACAAGGAGCCTGCCCCTTACCCTGCAGCTGTGGTAAGTGAGTCAGGCTCCGTGATATGCAAGCTGCCAATGGAGAAAAACAATCAGTATTCCAGGCCATGGAGTTCCCATTCCACCTGATACTCGGTAACACAACTCCCATACTGAATGCTCAGGAGACATCAGAGAGGAGACAGAGGACAAGGATGCCTGTTACTACATACGTCTTCAGGATATGAGAGAGGTTATACTCATGAAATCTCAACAATATGGCTGCCTAAACAAGACCTGAATAATAATAACACCAACTGGCCTATCAACATGACTGGGGAAATCTCACAAGGCCCATCCTAGACAAAGAGCTTTGGGTAATTAACGATGGCAAGAATCAATTCTCTCTAGGGAAAAGCCTCCAGATAGGTGGTACAACTCAGTGAAGTTGGCCCTAAACAGACACACAAATATACACATGTACACACAAACACACACAAAATCATACACATACACACCACTAAATGAATGCAGTAGGTTTTGTGTGTGTGTGTGTGTGTGTGTGTGTGTATGTGTGTAATTAAAAATATAAGAGGCTATGAATTTGAAAAGAAATTAGAAGGACAACAGACCAAAAGAGTTAAAAGGAGGAGAGTTGTGGCAATACAGTATTCATGCATAAAATTTTCAAAAAAATAAATATTTAACAAAATAATTAAGTCCTGAATCATACAACAACATGGATGAGTGAATCTTAAATGCTTTATGCTAAGTGAGAGAAAACTGGCATGAAAGAATTTGTGTGTTTTGTACGAATCTATATATTTAAGATTCTAGGAAATGTAGGCTAACTTACAGTATCTAAAGGCTGATCAGCCTAGCCCAAGCCTGGTATGTGTGTGTATGTGTACATGTGTGTGCGTGTGCATATGTATGCAGGTGTGTGGACGTGTGCATATGTATGTGAGGAGGTGTGTGCGATACTGACTGCAGAGGAAGCCAGGAAAGCCCTCAGGGGTTGGAGCAGCTGCATCTTTGTGTGACTGATAGCTTCTTAGATATGCTATCAGTAAAGACTTGAGATGGAATACATTAAATGAATGCAATTTATTGTGAGTTATACCTCAACAATATTGATTAAAGTTGATTAAAATGTGAAAATAGAAGCATGCATACAGTTTTCTTGAACAAGTATTTTTATAGCAACTTCATTAGTAACAGCTACAAGTGAGACAATCTCAATCCAAACTCCCACAAAAAGGCTAATGGGTTTTTAAGTGGTGTGTTGATAATCAGAACTCTAGCTTAAAAACAACAACAAAAAAAAAAAAGAGTACATGACTCCAGAATATGCAAAATCATAGGAAAATCTTTAAAATATTCTGCTGAATAAAAGAAGCAAGTAATTAGGTATTTTATGATGCAAGTTTTATGAAGCCTAAAATAAACAAAATCAATCTACACTACTAAAACCTGGTGGTCTGCCAATGGGATGGGCAGTGACCACCAGTTTAATGTAGAGAAACATCCACAAAGGATACAGGTGTTCTTAGTATCCTTGGAGGGATTAATTAGTTATACGCATTGGCAGTTATATGTCTCTCAGAGTCCATGTAAAATCCGTCTAATTCAAAGTTTGTACTCGTAACTCAGTGGAAATGGTAGGATAAAGAGAAAACAATCATAAAAGCAAAAATCAGAGAGTCAAACTAAATATCGATTTACAAAGATACAGCCAAAGTATACCAAAAAAAATAGTTAAAATTAAAAATTTAGAAATGGCGTCACACCCCACAAAAGTGGTGTAACTGTGCTGCCGGTGCCATGTGGCCATTAGCTATAGGCCTTCTAAGAATGGGCAGCTCTACCTCTGCCGAGCAAGCAGTCCCTCCTTTGCCTGGTAGATAATACCTTCCTGTGCATGCACACGCCAAAGCTCACCTCAGGGACCGACTGACTGACCCTGCCAGGTTCCCACACACACACACCCCACTTGCTGTCCCCACAACAAGAGTTTGTCTGCTTTGTATCCCATGCATCAGAATCCCTGTCACCGCCCTCCTACTAGGGATTGACACCAGGCAAATTCTAACATATTACCCTTCTAGTTTCCTTTCTATTGCTGTAATAAAACATCCTAGCCAAAAGCAACTGGGGGAAGAAAAGCATTTACTTAGCGAATAGGTTACAGTCTGTCCTTGAGGGAAGTCGGGGCAGACACTCAAAGGAGGAACTTGAAGCAGACAGAGTCCATGGAGGAGCTCTGCTTAACGGCTCAAGCCCAGATCATGGGTAACTATTTATACAGACCTTGACCTCCTACCCAGGGAATGACACTGACTATCACAGGCCGGCCCTTCTCCATCAACTAACAATCAAGACAGTCCCTCACAGACATGCCCACAGGCCAATCTGATTTGGGCAATACCTCATTTGAGATTCCAGTGACAGTAGGCTGTGTGGAGTTGATAGTTTAGCTAAGTAGGACTAATAGGATCTAATGCAAGTAGTCTTACTTTAGTTAATGAGGGACAGTCTCTAATTTCCATGGTTTCAGCCTGTGTGTCCTGTGTGTCCTGTGTGTCCTGTGTGTGTATGTGTGTGTGTGTGTGTGTGTGTGTGTGTGTGTGTGTGTGTAGCCAGTCATATAGGCTAAGGTAGTATTAACAGGACTTTGAGGAGACATTATTAATTTGCTATCCCAATAACTGATAAAAAACACTCAGAACAAAAAAATATCCAGTACCCATATAGAAGATTTGTCATATTTAAGCTGCTCATTTAGCCCTTGTGTGTCTTCCTTCTGGGTATTCTGCACACGAATCTGCCTCGAGCAGGCTTGAAGCACATTCAAGTCTTCCTTTGTCAGTTAGCTTTAGTCTATATTCTGCCAATAGGAGGCATTGGCCAGATATTATAAGGCAAATGCAAGAATCTCTTTTCTTTCCTCCTCTCCTCTCTGTTTCTGATGATAACAGAAAGCGAACCATAGGGACTACTGCCATGGCGTGGGATCTGAATAAAATACAATTGTTTGCAGTGGTCCTGAGAACCCAACTGGGTTCACTGTGTACACTAAGCAAGCATTCTGCTAATCGAATCTCATCCCTAGTCCTATATATTGTTAATTCTTAAATCAGAGTGTTCAACCATTGGTTCAAAAATGTCTGGTCACTTCAGAGTTGATTTCAAGAGCCAGTTTGGTCCAGCTCAAATTGTCACTCGCTGTCACTTCGAGTCCAGTGGGTAGCCAGGACTGGAAACCCTTCCATACTGAAACAGGAGATTCTCATATAACCACAGTAGGACTGTCCGTGTCTTTGGCCAGAGATGTTAGCTCTCCCAAGTCTGGGGGAGAAAGGACTCCTTGGGAACCAGGGAAGCCATCCTGTTAGCATGTAAGCCACTGTACAGCAATGAGTCTTTCATAACCTTACAATGAGCCTCTACTTACCCCTCTTCAGTGTGTCCTCCCTCTACTAGTTCTCCAAACACTGGGTACCATGAGGATCCCTGGGCAGAGCCAAAGAGCTGCCATCCCAAAGCTCTGTCTTTTCTCGTCCTTGTTCAGAGCAGTGGCTCAGCCTTCTGGATGCTCTGCTCCCATGTGTTTAGGTTGGCATAGCATCTGCCTGCTTTTCACATTGCAGAAGGGCTCCAAAATAAACAGTTTATTTGAAAATCATCATATGTGGGTCAAGGCTTTACCTACCTCTGTAAGGTACTCTGCCTATTCCTGGGGCTCCCTGTCATTAGCAGGGGGTAGAAGTTATCAGTAATTAAGTGTGGGCTTTGCAAACTCCTCACCATTTCCAATTTTACTGTTATGTATTATGACATCCCTAGTCTATATCATGTGTGTTACTTCTAGTCTTTTGCTCTCACAAATAGTTCTGAACTATCTACACAAATTTGCTTCTACACGTGTGTATATGTATATATATATATATATATATATATATATATATATATATATATATGTGTGTGTGTGTGTGTGTGTGTGTGTGTGTGTGTGTATAAGTATATATGTGTGTGTATGTATGTATATATGTATGTATGTAAATGGATGAAAACTAAGACCCTGGAGTAGAGTTTTAGGTCAAACAGGATGTGTATTTTGAGATGTCATAGCTATTCATAAATTGTCCCCACTGACAATTCACTGACACCCTGTGAGCATGCAATTGCTTTCTCTCGCTGTGAGATCTGCAAATGTTTACAAGCCAGTCTGTGCCCTTTAGTTCACTTGTACTAATTCTCTGGCCTCCTGCTCATTTGTGCCTTTTACCAACTTCTCATTTGGCTTGTTGGAATTTTCTTAAAGTTTGCAACACACTTTGGCTATCACCAAAGTGGGCTCTCAGCTAACAAAAGAAGCTTCTGTTTGCTTTGGAGTCAGAGATGGAGCCAGTACGAAATCTGCCACGTACTAACTCTTTAAGAACTAACACACGCTGATTCGGGCAAAACACCCCTGTTCCTTCGGATGAGTTGAATCATCTCTCAAAGGTTGTTTTCTCAACGTGGATTGAAGGTGATTAAATGCATCGTACAGGATTCTTGTGAACATTAAATAATATGTGTGATTTAATGAACACTGAAAAACAGTAATGACCACCCAGACTCTTCTGAACCTCCCTTAGGCCATTCTAGAGTTAGTTTCCAGAGCCAGCCTGTTTCTATAGCAACCTCCACCAGATCCAAAGACAGACCAGATCTTTCACTAGTGACCTGTCACCTGGAGGTCAGAATGTCCACAGGCTTCCTGGCTCCAGGGCTGCTGGGGAATTACTGACCAGCTGGGCACCGGTCTCACAGAGGCCTGGGACTGTTCTTCAAGTATCCATCTCCTTATCGTCTTTGCTTGCAGATGCAAGCCTGTTCTCCATGTTAATTGGTGGAGCCATCATGCTTTAAATTAATCTAGTTAATAACTCAGACTGCAGCTCATTTCATCAGTCTTGCTTGTGCGGCAGCTCCGAGTGTGTGTGTATTAAAAATGTTAAGATTCCTTGTGTGTTCAAGAACTTGGAGGCTTTGAATGAATAATACTCTCTGCTTTTCCTCCTTTTCTTCCTCTATGTTCCCCTGTTAGCTGGTGTGTGTGTGTGTGTGTGTGTGTGTGTGTGTGTGTGTGTGTAGGTACCATTTTGTTTGATTTTGTTGTCTGATTTTTTATTAGATCTGGTTTCACCCTACCTTTGCCTCTCCCTTCTGCCCCTAAACTCCAGTTGATTCCATTCCCTAACACTTAAAAGTATTTGAGAGGCTGGTAAGAGAGCTTAGGAGTTAAAAGCACATACTGTTCTTGCAGAGGACCCAAGTCCAATTCCTAGCAACCATATTGCGTGGCCATAACCACTTATAACTCCAGCTTCAGAAGACATGCGCACACACACACACACAATGTAATTTAAAATAATAATAAAAGCTAAATCTTTGGGTTGGAAAGATGGCTCATCACTTAAGTGCACTGACTGCTGCTCCGAAAGACCCAGGTTTGATTTCCAGTACCCACATGATAGGTCACCATCACACGTATGTCCAAGGGATACAATACCCTTTTCTGACCTACGAGGGTACCAGTTATGCATGAGGTATGCAGACAAATGTGCAGGCAAAACACCCACACATATTTTTTAAGTGTTTGAATTTCTTGAAACCCAAACTATCAGTCACTTATGCATGAATCTCCTTCACCCACACAGGGCTGGTAAGTTCTAAAGGGTTCCAGTCGAGGAGGCAGCCCCATCCACTTTGAGACAAATTCCCTGCATGGGATCCATCTGCCTGTCTGTAACATCAGTCAGAGGCCCAGCTTTCCCTACAGTAATACCGCCACTGCTTATAAATGATCTTTCTCAACAGTTTCTAATGAAATGAACTACCTGGGGTTCTTATTAAAGAACAAAACAGAATGAAAACTCTTTAGCCCTCCTCTGTAGCCTAGAAATCAAGTATCTGGGAGAACCCAGGATTCCATATTTTTAACAAGCTCCCAAGATGATTCTTCTGGTGAAAACAATTTTCTACGAGATTAAACCTCCTGCATCTGAAGGCTATTAATATCTGCCTTTAAACCTGGCTTTTTCCACAACAAAATATTCCTGTTCTTATAACTAACCCTTCTGAGAAACACTCTCAAAGCCTCCTTCCAACCTGGTTGCTTTCCAGCCCAAGTAACAAGCTCCAGGCTTTTCTCTGATATATTGTTACTATTTTGACCCCCAAATGTGTCCTTCCCATCCTAGAGACACAGGGGCAATAAGAGACCGAGAGGCATTTATTCTCAGAGATGGAAAAGCAGGGAGGAAGTCTCACCAGGCAGAGGATGTGGGAGCCTTTGAGGATAAAGGAAGAGAGGGAGGGCTTCGGATGATGCCTAAGGACAATTTTGCAGACTTCTGCAGAAAGGGTTGACTTGATCCCAGAAATGGGGACTGCCTCTTTTAATACGTAGATGGGCAATTTCAGTTTGGGTGAGGAGTGAGTGAGTGGGTAGGTGGGTATAAAGGTGGCATTCGTGGTAATTAGTATATTACAATGGATGGGAATGCGTACTGGGTAAAGAGTTCATTGTCTTAGTCAGGGTTTCTATTGCTGTGACAATTACAATGGATGGGAATGCGTACTGGGTAAAGAGTTCATTGTCTTAGTCAGGGTTTCTATTGCTGTGACAAAACACCCTGACCAAGGGTAACTTGGATTAAAAAAAGGGTGTATTTCATCTTACAAGTCCTTCACTGGTGGGAACTTAAACAGGCAAAGAGCCTGGAGGCAGGCACGGAAGCAGAAGCCGTGAGATGATGCTTACTGGCTGGCCCAGCAAGCTTTTTGATAGCACTCAGGACCACCTGCCCAGGGGTGGCACAGCCCACAGTAAACAGAGCCCTCCCACATCAATTATACATTTAAAAAATTAACTGCAAAGGTGTCCATGGACCCATTCAGTGGAGGCATTTTATCAATTGAGATTCTGTCTTTCCAAATGACTCTTAGCTTATGTCAAGTTGTCCTAAAATTAGCCATCACCTATGTTAATGTGGCATCCTCGATGACTGAAACCTGTTTCACCTGGGTCCATTCTGTATCCCACTTTATAATTAGGCGATTGAATCAGAATGCTGTTTAACAAAATGGATGGCTTCATAACAAAACTTTGAAGAGGTGTTGTCTGGTAACAATGTAGCAACCATATATGAAAACAGTCTTAGTTAACGATGTAGCAACCATATATGAAAACAGTGTTAGTTAACGATGTAGCAACCATATATGAAAACAGTGTTAGTTAACGATGTAGCAACCATATATGAAAACAGTGTTAGTTAACGATGTAGCAACCATATATGAAAATAGTGTTAGTTTGCTCACTGTGGTCATTATGTAACAAATACCCGCAGAGCACACATGACTGGCATTGTGTAAGGTGTAAATGTGAACAAGGCATCTGCAGTTCCTACACTGTACTTCTGAAGGAGAGAGGAGGCACAGGGCAGGCGGGTGTGAAGGAATACGGGAAGGGGAGGAAGTGAAGGGGAAATAAGGAAACAGAAAAAGAGAGGGGAGGCTGAGGGAGGATGATGGGCAAAGTGGGACGGATGAGAGACAGACATACATTCAGTTCTTTGCGAGAAAAGCAAGAACCCAGGAGGCTGTGATATGGGATAGCATCTCTAAAAATATGCCATTTAAGCTCAGAACAAAAGGATTGGTGAGAACAAAGGATGCTGGGAGGGGTGGGGAGACCTTTGTCTTCAGGGAATTCTTGGTGGTCAGAGAACCTTTAATAGACAAGAAACTCACATATGCCCTAAGAGCCCAAAAGGAAGCCAGTATAACTGAAGCATGAAGCTCACTGAGAGTCTTGAGATAAATCAAGGGAGATGAGCTCAGGATTGGCATCGCAGGAGATGATGCATTAAGAACATGGAGCCAGATGGGCGTGGTGGCACACGCCTTTAATCCCAGCACTCAGGAGGCAGAAGCAGGCGGATTTCTGAGTTCCAGGCCAGCCTGGTCTACAAAGTGAGTGCCAGGAGAAACCCTGTCTCGAAAAGCCAAAAAAATGGAGCCATGGGATGATTTTAAGCTGGGGGAGACATCTGCCTCTTATTTAAGAAGGTCTAACTTCAGAGCATCTGATGCAAACACAGGTGTGCTACTCAACCTCCCCCCCTCCCCTGCTCCTGATGCCATACAGATGCCAATGAAAAGAGGAGAGAAGACCTCACTAAAAGTTCAATTACAGTCAAAATAGGGGACAACTAGAATTCACAAGCTTCAAAATACGCTGAAAGAGATCCTCAGAACAGCTAAAAGAAGACAGGACAGTATGCACAAGAGAGTTCAGAGGTATCTAAGAGAGCATCATAAAATATCCTTCCTGGAGGTGAAAGGATGTCCCCTTCAAACTCAACCTCTTCATCACACAAGCATGTCTGCTGACAGAAGCCCTCCTCAGTCTCCCACGGCCAGAGCTATGAGGGATGGACCGTCCAGAGCCTCCCTTGATGAGTCAAGCTTGCAGAAAGCAGACCTCCCAGAAGCAAAAAAAAACCCTTGTATTTTAAAGCCTGGTAGCCCTGCTCAGGTGGAATCTGCAAACAAGTTTATGCACAGAGACGCCTGCATATAATCACATGCAAAGATTGGATGTGGTGGTTCACATCTTTAATCTGAGCACTCAGGAGGCAGAGGCAGGAGGATCTCTGTGAGTTTGAGGTCAGCCTGGTCTACATGGTGAGTTCCCCCAGACTAGCCAGGACTGCATAATGATACTGTGTACAACAAAGAAAGAGAGACAGAGACAGAGAGACAGAGATAAAGAAGAGAGAGAACTAAGAGGAATATGATCAAAATGCATTACATACATGCATGAAAATGTCATATGAAACCCATTACTATGTATAACTAATGATTCCATAATATTCAGGGATCTCTAGAGAGACAGAACTGATAAATAATATATACATTTATACATTTCCATATATGTAACATATATACATATATGCACACACATATTATATATATATATATATATATATACACATATATATGTGTATATATATATAGAGAGAGAGAGAGAAAGAGAGAGAGAAAGAGAGAGAGAAAGAGAGAGAGAGAGAGAATTTGTTAGAGTGGCTTATCCAACAATGGCTGTCTCCTGATAGAAAGTTCAAGAATCCAGTAGTTTTCAATCCACAAGGCTGGATGTCTCCACTGGTCTTCAGTTTACACTGGAATCCTGAAGACATGGGCAGGAATAGACTTGCCAGTGAGAGCAAGAACAGGCAGGTCTCCCATGTCCTATATAGATAGGCTGCCAGCAAGTTAACTGTTGTTGTGACCAAGTTAAAGGCGGGTCTTCCCACTTCAAGTGATATGGATTTTAGGAGGGTTTTCCAACCTCAAATGATCCAGTTCACTAAAAGCCCTTCACAGGATGTGCCTAGCCATTTGGGTTTTTAGTTAATCCCAGATGTAATCAAGTTGACAACCAAAACTAGCCGTCACATATGCCAATAAAGAAGCATCTCAAACCAAGATGAGTTAGCGTAGATAAATGGAAACAACACTGATAAAAGCACATCATTTAAAAAGTGAAAAAAAAAACATTAAAAAGTGGGGCACAGAGTTAAACAAAGAATTCTCAACTGAGGAATACCGAATGGCTGAGAAGCACCTGAAAAAATGTTCAACATCCTTAATCATCAGGGAAATGCAAATCAAAACATCCCTGAGATTCCACCTCACACCAGTAAGAATGGCTAAGATCAAAAAATCAGGTGACAGCAGATGCTGGCATGGATGTGGAGAAAGGGCAACACTCCTCCACTGTTGGTGGGACTGCAAGCTTGTTCAACCANAGAGCCCAAGAAGACCAGAGAGAGAGAGAGAGAGAGAGAGAGAGAGAGAGAGAGAGAGAGAGAGAGAGAGAGAGAATAAGAATGAATTAAAGCCACAGGTAGAAATATACATAAAAATGGGAATCAAAGTTACCACTTAAAATCCAAATGAACAAATAACAGAAGTGAAAGTGTAGGTAACAGTTCAGAGGCACGTTAAGAAAGAACACCTCAAAACCTGAGTGCTAGAAAAGAAAATGTCACTGTCACTGTTTCTCATGATCCAGAATGAATAGGTATTTTCTAAAGAGAGAAGAAGAGAGACTGGAGAGACGGCCCAGCAGTTAAGAGCTCTGGCTGCTCTTCCAGAGGACCTAGGTTCAATTCCAAACACCCACATGGTAACTATCAGCCATTTATGACTCCAGTTCCAGGACACCTAGTGCCCTCTTCTGGTTTTGTTGAGTATTGCAAGCACATGATACACATACATGGGGGCAAAACACTCATGCACATAAAGTGTGCATGACATATCTGTGCATAACAAATCTGGTGTTAGATAAAGAAAAATGAATTGGCATCAAATGAAATTATTATCTCAAATTATTTTTAGACTCAAAAAGTTTCAGGGGCACTATACAGGGGTTGGGTGCTAAGGAAACAAACCACACAGTCAAAAGAATTCATTAAAGCAAAACAAATCAAAAGGTCACCACGGAAGCCAAACACCCCATCCCATCTTTAATGGCAATGGCACTATTTAGTTGTTAAAATATTTTCAGGTTGGGTCACACAGCACAACCTAACTCAGCAAACAGAATTCTCACCTACAAAAAGACAGCAACCCAATAATGGATAAGTGAGAATTTGTGCTGAGGCAGTCAGGACAGGTGCAAACAAACAAAATACCAAAAAAGAAATATGCAGAGGTCATCATATTAACTACAAGGTAAGCTAGATTTAAGGCCAAGAAGCATTAAGTGAAGCAAAGAATAAATAAGATATAGCATACTTAAATAATTAACAAGGTGCATCTGAGCTGATATACATTAAACCACATATCCTAAAACCTAGAAATAATGCCTCCTTTCCCTCTATGAGGTTTTGGGGAAATTTTTGACCACATCTTAAGACCACAAAGAACACCTCAACAAATTCCAAAGGGTAGAAGAATGTAGACATTGCCTCCTGGAGGCTAGTAAAACAATTAGAAAATTAAAAGGTCTTCTCACCTGAAAATTTTCTTTTTGAAAACTCTTTTTTTTAATTGGGTTTGAAAAAGAAACAGAAATGATGACAGAATGTGTGGGGAAGAACAATAATCAAGATGTGCCAGGACAGACAGGATGCAGGCAAGGTCAGAGTCTGAGGCAAGTCTTCTTCAAGATAGTAGTGGCTGAGAATGCACAGAAACAGAAGGAATAGATACAGATAAGTCGAAGGTTGGGGTGAAGCGCCTCAGGGCATTGACTTAGCATGAACAAGGCTTTGCTTCCGAGGCGATATTTGCCCCCTCCCACCCAACCCCCAAAGCCTACATTAATACTAGAAAGGAGCAGAAGAGTGCTTAAGTCAATAAGTCAAAAAGTACACCTCCAAATGGTAGAAATCAATAGTCACACGGGGCGATGAGATGAGACACTCCCATCCCCCTCTGTGAGAGCCAATGCTCACTTGGCCTCTAGAGCAGAGACTCTCAACCTGTGGGTCGCAACCCCCTTGGGGTCACGTATCAGATATTTACATCATGATTCATAGCCATAGCAAAATTACAGTTATGAAGTAGCAACAAAAATAAGCTTATGGTTAGCATTCACAACAACATGAGGAACTGTATTAAAGGGCCACACCATTAGGAAGGTTAAGAACCGCTGATCTAAAGAGTTCTAGTCATAAAGTTGTCTTCTGACAGTAATTTGAGGGTAGAAAGGTGTGACAGACACCAGCATTCAAAGTCACACCCTGTCGGGACCAGTATCCCTCTTCTAACTGCTCAAGGGAGGGACCAGTCTGGTGCAGGGGAATAACTTTGATGGTTCCCACTGCAGAGCCATCCACAGAGGTGTCTGGTCCCCTGCAAGAGCAACAAGTGCTTTTAATTACTGAGCCATCTCTCCAGCCCTGTTCAATTATTTTTTATTAAACTAGAATCAAATTCTATCAAAGCTTATACAAAAACCAAGCATAGACCAATCTCATTTGTTTCTCAATTATAAACTCAACAGCTTATTAAAACTAATCTGTCATGATCAGGTGCATTCCTAGGGTGTTCAGTTGATCCCATTATCAGCAAAACAATCTAATCTCTCATTTTTGAAATTATAAGGAGAAAATTACATAATCAGATGATGTAAGGGCAGTTGACAAAAACCAATAAACAAATCGTGACAAAAACACACAGTGAATCAGGAATGTGTGGGTGACACTCAGCATAGCATACGTATTCCGTTCCCAAAGTGCATTATAGGGACCTGTGTTAGTAGCAGTTATCTAGCTGTGACCTGAAAGAATTCAAAGAGGAAAGCTTTATTCTGGCTCACAGTCCCAGTGCCCATGGTTGCTTGGGAGGAGGAAATTCACATAGTTCATAACACAGTAGGTTCATTCCCTCGTGCAAATGGGAAGCAGAGAAGTAAGGGGAAGGAACCAGGAAGATATGTCACTGGAGTGATTAGGGTCAAGGCCTCGGCCCCAGCAGCCCTAACAAGCTTGCCTGTCCTCAGTAGGTCAATGAACTGACAGGAAATAGTGACAAACTGAGAAGATTTATCAATGTGGCCACATTGAGAAAAGGAACAAATAAAGGGGTCCTGTGACCCTAAAAGACAGTGCAAGGAATAGACAGTTCATCTCTCCCATGTGATTGACAGCTGTACAACCTACACAGTACCAGCTGCACTGTTAGAATGAGTTTGTACATTAGTGGGCTAGTGAGTGAATTAAGTCCTTTATCACATCAATTTGTTTATGTCACAATTAGGGCTTATGGCCTAATAGGAACACAAGGAACAGGCCAAGACAAGACTGGTGTTTTTCACCTCATATGGAAATAACTTTTCAAGTCATTCAACCTGTTGCAAAGCACTTGAACCAATCAAAGCATGAACTAATCAGTTGGCTATAGATCTTTTTCTCAGGTCTTGCCCATAGCTGTTCAATCATATTATGTATGACCTGATGTATCTTTAGAGGTTCCTTTTCACCATGGCCATTAGTCACAAAACTATGAAATCACCCTGAATTTTTAATAGCATAGGAGAGGGAAGAAGGAAAAGAGGGAGGGAGGGAGGGAGGGAGGGAGGGAGGGAGGCTGTAGTGAAAGGAACCTGGTAACCAGAGCCAGACCAACCAGATTTTGAACCATCTTAGTACCTTTGAGTAGTGTGCTCAAGTGTGTAGCTGCTCAAGTGTGTATGAAACCCTAGTCTGCCTTTAGTAGCTGGAGGACCTTAGGTAAGCTGCTTGGCCTTTCCAAACCTCAGCTTCCTAGAGTCAAAATGACAAAAAAAGGGATCTGGCATGTGGCTCAAAGGGAGAGCTGGTACTTTGCATGTGCAACACTATAAATTCTATCTATAAATAAATAAATAAATCCTACTCTGTAAAAGTAACTTTTTAAATTGTTCTTTTTATTTTATGTGCATTGAGTCTTGCCTACACATTTGTCTTTGTGAGGGTGTCAGGTTCCCCTGGAACTAGTGTTATGGACAGTTGTGAGCCACCCACCATATGGGTGCTGGGAATTGAACCCAGGTCTTCTGGAAGAACACTGAGTGCTCTTAACCAATGAGCCATCTCTCCAGCCCAAAAGTAACTTTTATTCACCAGATGACAATTGTCATCTTGGAGGCTTTACTGCTGAATAAGCACATACTTCTAGCTCTTTCTGAACTCTGGCTGGCTGGATCAACTCAGAAGTTCGGGCTCAAACTCCTCCAAGCTGACTGACTCAAACTGGCTTCTCTCGGCTTCTGACTGAATTGCTCTGCTTGACTCTGAACTCCATGAACTGAACTGGACTGACAGCACCAACCGAAAGGAACTGAACTCCACTGCATTGCCTGAATTCAACTAAACTGTGCTCACTGAACTACACTACACTCCTGACTCATGATGCACTGCTCCTAAATACCCTCTCTTTCCTGTCTGTTTTCACGAGGGTTGGGTGTATCCTGTCTTTGACTCATTCTGTCAAATCTTTCTCTGATTCATCACTTTATCTGCCCCTCAGTTAAACATCACTTTCCTTTTTATTTCTGGGTGCAGCAAACTTTATTGATAGTATTCAAGAGAGTAGGGAGGGCTACCTAGGCCCCTCCTGATATTTGGGGGGTCTGGGGTGGAAATTGTGAGGGAGATGCTCAGTGTTGGGGGCCAAGTTGGGATAGGGACTCCTCAGCAACTGAGGGCCTCTCTCTCTCTCTCTCTCTCTCTCTCTCTCTCTCTCTCAGTGTCCTTGCTGGGGTGGGTGGTCCAGGGCTTCTTACTCCTTGGAGGCCATGTAGGCCATGAGGTCCACCACCCTGTTGCTGTAGCCGTATTCATTGTCATACCAGGAAATGAACTTCACAAAGTTGTCATTGAGAGCAATGCCAGCCCCAGCATCGAAGGTGGAGGAGTGGGAGTTGCTGTTGAAGTCGCAGGAGACAACCTGGTCCTCAGTGTAGCTCAGGATGCCCTTCAGTGGGCCCTCAGATGCCTGCTTCACCACTTTCTTGATGTCATCATACTTGGCAGGTTTCTCCAGACGGCATGTCAGATCCACAATGGACACATTGGGTGTAAGAACATGGAAGGCCATGCCAGTGAGCTTCCCATTCAGCTCTGGGATGACCTTGCCCACAGCCTTGGCAGCACCAGTGGATGCAGGGATGATGTTCTGGGCTGCCCCACAGCCATCACGCCACAGCTTTCCAGAGGGGCCATCCACAATCTACTGAGTGGCAGTGATGGCATGGACCGTGGCCATGAGCCCTTCCACAATGCCAAAGTTGTCATGGATGACCTTGGCCAGGGGGGTAAGCAGTTGGTGGTGCAGGATGCATTGCTCACAATCTTGAGTGAGTTGTCATATTTCTCATGGTTCACACCCATCACAAACATGGGGGCATCGGCAGAAGGGGCAGAGATGATGACCCTTTTGGCTCCATCCTTCAAGTAGACCCCGGCCTTTTCCATGGTGGTGAAGACACCAGTAGACTCCACGACATACTCAGCACCAGCATCACCCCATTTGATGTTAGCAGGGTCTCGCTCCTGGAAGATGGTGATGGGCTTCCCATTGATGACAAGTTTCCCATTCTCAGCCTTGACTGTGCTGTTGAATTTGCTATGGGTGAAGTCATACTGGAACATGTAGACCATGTAGTGGAGGTCAATGAAGGGGCCATTGATGACAACTATCTACACTTTGCCATGTGGAGAGCAGATGGCAGCCCTGGTAACCAGGAACCCAATACGGCCAAATCCTTTCACTTACCTTCACCATTTTGTCTATAGGATGAAGCTGGCACTGCATAAGAAGATGCGGCTGTCTCTGGAACAGGGAGGAACAGAGAGCTAAACATCACTTTCAAACATGACCGCTTTCTTCAACAAACTAACCTTGCTTTCATTGTTAGAAATAAAAGGCATATACTAAGGGCATGTCTATATTCCAGCCGTAAGGATTAAAGGTGTCATCACAGCCAGATCACCAAGACCTACAAGGTCTTTGGATGTGATCCCATGTCAGAGCAGTCCTGTTGCTATATTAAAATTCCTCTTCACTACTTCAAAGTTGTAAGCATCAAGTAAGATGGTGCATGTAGTCAATTATTATTTTATATAACCTAGTCAATCTTTATATATTATTGTATCACTTAGTCAACTATTTTAGTCTTAAATATTTGGATTTTAGGCATCAAATACATTCACAGATAAAGTCTAGAACACATTAAATTATTAGCTCCCCACACCACTGGCGCACACACACACACATACACACACACACCCACCCTTCCCTCTACTCACAGGGAGAGGAGAAAGTAAGGATATCCATTGCATAGAGATCCAATGACATGAAAAGGGATGTGACTGTGACACTATGTGGACACTTAGAAGAAAATATAAGTGAACATTTACAAGATTTTGGGGGAAAAAAATGAAAAGAGCCCACGGAAATCCTTGAAATAACTTAAATAGCCACTTATAGGAAATCCAGAGGGAAAAGTGAGGCCCAAAATCTAAAAGTACCAGGCACTCAAAACCCAAGTCAAAGAGAGAGCCACAATGAAAAGGATGCTCTCAGCCATGGAACAAGGATCCAGGTGTCCCCACCCCAGCACCCGAGAGGTAACACTAAAATACTCCATACAAAGTAGGAACAGGCCCTGAGACTTGAAAGAGTGTTTTTGCAAAAAGCCAGCATCTGTATGAGCTCCATCGAGTAAATGGCGAGGCAGAAGTGATAAGTGTGCCTGCTCACCCAGCCTGACAAAAACTGGAAGCAGAAAGAAAACTGCAATAAGGAGCAGACAGCAGGAGGGAGAGTGGGGTTCAGAAGTGCAGATGGGCAGAGGTAGCTGGGCAGAAGGGAAGCAAGGTAGCACGTTCTCCACGGAGACAATGCTTCTTTGTATGAATAAACACAGACTTGCATAAATATAATATCTACAGCACCTTTTCAACAAATGTCACTGTCATCGGCAAGGAGAGAAGCCAGGGTGACCTCAGGGAAGTAGCACAGGGAGACATTTCCAGGATTCTGGATCTCAATTTGTCCCAAACCCAACAAATGCATGATCCTTACTTCAGAGAGGCCCTGCCACATAATACTTGAAGAAGCACTCTGAGGCTCTTGTGAGTTACGGAGAACATTCCTAAAGTGGATTCCTGTGAGGAGGCATACATAGTAGTATTGTTCTGCATTTCCCCATCAATGTTGCCATCTTTGGTTCAAAATCCGGAAGAGACTGAAACGACTCATGGACCCCAACATCTACTGTCTTTCACCAACTTTCAATCTTTCGTTGTTGTTTTGTTTTGTTTGCTTGTTTGTTTCAAAGCAGGGGTCCTCTGTGTAGCCCCAGCTGTCCTGGAACTTGCTCTGTAGACCAGGCCAGCCTTGAATTAAGAGATCTTCCTGCTTCTGCCTCTAGAGTGCTGGTTTTAAAGGTGTGCAACATCACTGCCCACTTCAAACTTCTTTACATTTATTTGTGTATGTAGTGTATGTCTGTGTATGGTGTGTGTGTGTGTGTGTGTGTGCCTGTGGAGTCCAGATAATGGCATGATGGCATCAACTTCCCTGGAACTGCAGTTTTTAGGTGGTTGTGAGCTTCTTACCAAACCATCCCTACAGCCCCTTCTTAGGTATCATCAGCACAATTTTTTTTTAATTTTATTCTTGCTTTCACATTGAATAAGAATCATGAGAGGGATATCAAACTATGAGTAGCAGCAAAATGAGTCACTGTGAAATCCGGCACCTGAGTCTGTCTCTGCCTTTGCCATTAGCCTGTGTGTTTTTCCAATAAACAACAACAGAAGTCTTGCTCTGGAAAGGTTAATGAGCGCCTTCTCCCAGCTACAATGTGTGCGCAAGCTTTCAGATTTCTCTGAAAATGTCAGTGTGTAAACCCCTGGTCCTTAACCGGGTTCTCTGATATTTTACCAATGAGGAAACTTAGCCAACTGATATTTACGAAGGCCAAGGCTCAGACCTTCTGAGGAAAGTCGATCTAAGTAACTGTGGTGTGTCTGCTGGTACGCAGCTCCAGGCATGCTGGAGTGTGAGCCGCCTCTCCTGAGCTCCACTCTCAGGTCCTCCAGAGCATACATAATCATATCATCATGCTAATTGAATGTTCATGGTCTCTTAGGGAAACCATGACAGTTCTTCCCAAACCATAAGAAATGAATTAGTAGCAAAGAGCTTCTGAACGGTGGGAAGGTGTAACAGGAACACTGGTGCTTCTCCAAAGCTTTACCAGTGTGAAGATGCACACGGTCTTAACGTTTTGTGCGATAAAAATGAACAATCACTACTGCTGTGGCATTTACAGATGGTTTGTGTGCAGCCTGAGTGATTCTTGGGAGCTCTTGTGGCTGACGGGCTAGAAGTCAGGCAAGAGAAAGCAAATGTGTCAGTACGGGAACCTGCTGTCAAAACTGTTTCAGAATTGAGCAGGATGCATCTCTCATCGCTATATAAAGCTTCTGGGTTGTTGGTCAGATGGGCCCCATAGGAACCCCTAAACAACCCAGGCCATTGCCAGGGCTGATAGTTGCTCTCCACACGCTGATGGCAAGGCCCTGTCGCTGGAAACAATACCTATACAAGTCACCGAACACAGAGAGGTTGACCTGTTACCTACCTACAGTCTTCATCTGTACTGACTAGTGTTCATAGTACTGGAAGGTTCTCTGCACATTACCAAAGAAGAAAGGTAAACATGACCCAGCTACAAACTTTTGGACCTACAATGGTGACCTGGCTGCAAGATGTGCTAGGGCAACAGTGGCAGAAAGCTTGTGAGAACAACCAACCAATAGCTAATTGGATTTAAGGCCTTTTGCATGGAATGGAACCTATCCCTGACACTGCTCCAGTGACCTAGAACCTGAGACAGAATTATAGGCCAGGGACCTAGAGGAAAACCAAACACTGTTGCTCAGCTAAAAGGATGTAAATATAAAACACCCCCTAATGATTTCTGCTACACTTATAGATCAGTGCCTTACTCAGCCGTCATCAGAGAGGTTTCCTCTTGCAGCAGTTGGGAACAAATACAGAGACCCACAACCCGACATTGTGCAGAGAGTCAGAGACCTTGGAACACTCAGTCCTAACTGGGAACCCCACAGAAGAGGAGGCAAAGCAGTGTAAAAACCAGACGGGATGGAGGACCCCCAAGGAAACAGCAGAACCAACTCACCCACAAACTCACAGAGGTGCTTGCAGTAGGGTTCTGTGCTAGATAGAGTTCCGGCACCAAGAGGAGAAGTGGACACAACCCACCTCCCATCCCTAACCAAGACACTATCTGCATTTGATAACCACTTGCAATTGAAAATATTAGTTCTCTCCAACAGAGGGTCACTGAGGAAACAAACAACTCTTGTAGTAGAACCCAAGCCCAGCAGTAGATGACCAACACAAAATGAACTCAGTGGCATCTTTGGGAGTTCTTTGTCTCATGTTTATCTGGGCTTTTAAAAAAAAGTAGAGGTACTTTGCATGTATGTTATGGCTTCCAGTTTTTTAATTTTTGTGAGATACCTGTGTGTTTAAATATGTGTGTCTCTCCATCTGTATTTGTCTCTTAGGCTTCTTCTTTGGCTCTTTTTCTTGTTTGTTTTGTCCTATTCCAGTTTATTTGTTTTTTCTTTTACCTTACTTTATTTTATTTCATTATTATTCCTTAGATCTCTGTTTGTTTTCTGCCTAATGAGAATAGGAGAGGGTGTGGATTCAGATGGGAAGATCTCAGGACAGTTGGGGGAGGAGAAGTTACAATCAGATTATATTATATGGAAAAAAAACTGTTTTCAATACAAGGAATATACAAGGAAAAAAGAATCAAGTGGGAGGAGAAAACTCAGCTGGGCCCCATGCTGAGGGTCTGACTGGAGGTGTAGGCACAGAAGAAACAGGCACACTGAAATTATGCTATGTTCAGAAGATGCTAGAACTCTTGGTAAGAGGCTGAAGTCAACCCCATTGTTATCTTCTGACTGAACTGAAGCTCGAGAGGAGTTACTAGCTTACAAGGCTTAGTTACTAGCTTACAAGGCTCAGTTACTAGCTTACAAGGCTTAGTTACTAGCTTACAAGGCTCAGTTACTAGCTTACAAGGCTCAGTTACTAGCTTACAAGGCTTAGTTACTAGCTTACAAGGCTTGATTACTAGCTTACAAGGCTTAGTTACTAGCTTACAAGGCTTGATTACTAGCTTACAAGGC
>LR754644.1:29906-41406 GCA_902729485.2 Mus minutoides | reverse complement strand
TTTTATTTTATTTTATTTGAGGCAGGGTTCATTTGTGTTACAATATTGGCTGTTCTGGAACTCACTTTCTAGACAAGATTTGTTTATTATTTAATTTTCTCACAGGACCAGTCTGAGATCTGGAACAGCCAGGGTTCTTCTTACCATACTCCTCCTCTTCCCTCTCCTCCTCCTTCAAGAAATTTTTTTTTTTTTTTTTTTTTTTTTTTTTTTTTTTTTTTTTTTTTTTTTTTTTTTTTTGGTTTTTCGAGACAGGGTTTCTCTGTATAGCCCTGGCTGTCCTGGAACTCACTTTGTAGACCAGGCTGGCCTCAAACTCAGAAATCAGCCTGCCTCTGCCTCCCAAGTGCTAGGATTAAAGGCATGCGCCACCATGCCCGGCCCACCAAAAAAATTATTTTTTTATTTTATGTATATGAATACACTGTAGTTGTCTTCAGACACACCAGAAGAAGACATCAGATCTCATTACTGATGGCTATGAGCCACCATGTGGTTGCTGGGAATTGAACTCAGACCTCTGGAAGAGTATTCAGTGCCCTTAACCACTGAGCAATCTCTCTAGCCCTACTCCTCTTCTTCTTCTTCTTCTTCTTCTTCTTCTTCTTCTTCTTCTTCTTCTTCTTCTTCTTCTTCTTCTTCCTTTTTGCATTTATTTATGTGTATGCATGTATGGAAGCCAGAGGACAACTTGAAGGAGTAGGTCCCAGGGATTGAATTCAGGTCTTCAAGCTTGGCCCCAAATATCTTTACCCAATAAGCCAGCTCGATGGCCCTCTCTCTTCTCACTGATTCTAAACAAAGAAACAAAAGCCATTTATGCACTATCTGTAAATAATCCTAGCCCGGGCAGCTGGGCAAGTGCAGAGAGGCGTGAGACAGCTGGAACTGAATCCTCCCCGAAGACAGGCTGCAGAGCACTCTGGTCATCCCTCACGGGCTCTGTGCAGTGTCAGCATTAGATCCTTTGAACTTCGCATTTTCTGTTTCAGAGGCTCCCACTAGGGCTGGGGTCAGTCACATGGCTGCCTCTGACTGCACCTGACACAGGAACCCACAGTTCAGCTGACCCATGCCATAGATAAGGCATGCCTGTCTCCGTTCCTTATGCCCTGCTTCTTCTTCTGCTAAGGCTGATCCTCATGGGGTGGCTCAGTCAGAACTGTAAGCCTCAGCAGCAAAGGTCTGCACATTTCCATCAGGAAGATTTTGAGTTGCGGTTCAAGGGTCACTTACTGATTATGCAACTTCAGCCAAGTTTCATTCATCCCCCCAACCCCTACCCTAATCATCATGTGGAGGCCAGCTGACAACTGTGGAGTCAGTTCTCCCTACCTTTTGTGTGGGTTCTGGGCATTGAACTCAAGTTTCAGAGTCCTGCGTGATCTGTTGAGCCCTCTCACTGGTCTGTTCCATCTTTTTTGTTTTGTTTTGTTTTGTTTGTTTTTTCGTGACAGGGTTTCTCTGTATAGCCCTGGCTGTCCTGGAACTCACTCTGTAGACCAGGCTGGCTTCAAACTCAGAAATCTGCCTGCCTCTGCCTCCCGAGTGCTGGGATTAAAGGCATGGGCCACCACGCCCTGCTCTGTTCCATCTTTTATATACAAGTACACACAGAGGATGGGACAGGCAAAGGAGGTGTTCCCACTCTTGGGGAGCTCCCATTCTAATGAGGAAGACAGGAAAACACATACTTGGGCTAAAGTGGTAAATAGCTCAGCTGGTAAAGTGTTTGCCACAGAGGACCCAAGACATGAGCGCCATCCTGAGAACACCAGTAATAAAGCCGGGAGATTGTTAGTAACCTAGCACTGGGAGGAGGAGACAGGAGATCACTGGGCACTTTCTCTCTCTCTCTTCTCTCTCTCTCTCTCTTTTTTTTTTTTTTTTGGTTTTTGGAGACAGGGTTTCTCTGTATAGCCCTGGCTATCCTGGAACTCACTCTGTAGACCAGGCTGGCCTTGAACTCAGAAATCTGCCTGCTTCTGCCTCCCGAGTGCTGGGATTAAAGGCATGGGCCACCACGCCCGGCTCTTTCTTTTTTTTTTTTTATTTTTTTATTTTTTTATTTGCAAAATCTCTTTATTAAGCTCATCCAAATGTGGAAAACCCTTTCTAAGATCGGTGTTAATTCAAAGTCGCCCGGGAACTTAATCCATAGGGATGGCAGCTGGTCTGAGATATGAGTTGAGCTCTCTGGCCTGACACTATCAGGGCCAGACCAGGAGCAGAAACCAGGCTGTGCTAAAAACTACATTTCCCAGAGGCGCTGTGCGTCAGGTGGATGACGCAGACTCAGTTGAGGGCACGAGAGTATATAAACCAGGTGCAGGCCGTTCTCAGTCCTTTCTCGCTTCATCCGCCGTCCGTCTCTGACTTTTCTATGGCGCCTTGTACTTCTACCCAACGTTGCCCCCCCCCATCCTCCCAGCCCCCCAGCTCACTGCCCTTGGCCCGTATCTCTGTATGCTTCCTCCGAGGCTGCGAGATACCGAGCCTGCCGCCAAGTAACCCGATTGATTTTCCGTCTGGTCCATGGAAGCACGGGTTATGGCCGCATGCGCAGTGATAACTCAGCGGCCCGCGCCTTTTGACCGGTGAGTGCTGTAGGCTTGGGGGTGACGGGATCTGGTAAGAACATTTGTGCCTTGAAGGGATTACGTGCTTGGGTGCAGTAACCTTATTAGGATGACGCCACCTGGAAAGGCCTGTGACCATTACCTCGGAGCGACCATTTTCTGATCAACCTCGCTCCTTTGTTGGGTGGAATTTGGGTCCTACCACGTGCTAGGCGATCCCTATGTCAACCATAGTATTAAAGCCTATTAAAAAATAAGAGCCGGGCGTGGTGACGCACGCCTTTAATTCCAGCACTCGGGTGGCAGAGCAGGCGGATTTCTGAGTTCGAGGCCAGTCTGGTCTACAAAGTTAGTTCCAGGACAGCCGGGGCTATACAGAGAAACCCCGTCTCGAAACCCCCCCCCCCCAAAAAAAAAAGTCAGGATAACGGCCTGCCCTTAACCCCTACAGAGTTTAGCAAGCCTTGTGCACAACCTTGGCTTTCTCGCTTTCTAATTGTAAAAAGCCGCCATTTTATTCAGCCTACCCTGATGTCTACAGCACGTTAAAAAGCTTTTGAGTTTGTCGGCTGTAGGGCCATGAATTTGAGACTGCTTTGGGTTATAGTCAGGAAGCTGTCCCAACGTGTAAAGCTTCACCTATTAAACTAGGAGCCATTGGAGCCCACAGGATTGCCTTTTCCTCTCTAGTAGAAGGTGCTGAGGCAGGTGGCTGGGTGGGTTTGAGGTCTAGCAACTGCTATCGCTGTCTGGCCCTTATCGAAGCTGCAGCAGCTTCTACATAGCTGCTGTGGTCAAAAAGTTGGCCCAGAGAAATAATTTTCCTTGACGGTCGCAGTTCTGTTTCCTATAACTGATCTGCAACATTGTGAGGAATGACAACTTCACCTTACAGTTTCTCTGGAGTATGGAGGGATCTTTACGGAGGTGTTTATTGGGGGGCGGTGGAGGGAGACCGGTGAGTGAGCTCAATCTGATTTACAATTCAGGCCTATATTGATCATCTATTGGTAAATAACAATGCCTGGTCACTGTCAGAGACCCTATAAGGTAAGGACTGGGAATATGGAACAAGATTATTGTGGATAATTCTGTTGCTATTCATCTTAGCTGTTGAGATGGAGATTGTGGTGAGGAGGGAGACCAGAAGATATGGACAGACAAGGACACAGCAGAAGGGCCGGGTAAGCTTCATTTAGTTGGATTACCTGGGGAGAACTGAGGCATGTTTCCAAGGGCTGTGGCTGCCTGTAGCCATGGGATCTCCAACTGCATGCCAGAGTAATGGAGAGACTTTGACAGCTCAGGTCACCTCAGTGCCTGCAGCTGCCACTCAGCTTTCCTATATATATATCGGGCCTGGAGTTGGCCACTGTTTACCTGTGAGACTATTGTTCTGTGGTATTCACAACAAATGTTCCTTCTGCAGGTTACACTTGAGCTTCTTTCTTGGAAGAGTCTGAGAAGACGGCCTGTCAGGCTGCGCCCATTACACTAAGGTAACATTTCTGGCTAAGACAGCCTGACCCTCCGGTCTCCCTTTCCCATCGGATCTCGACACTGGTCTTGGTGGTCGTAAAGGAGGAAGAGCAGCCTGAAGCTGGCCTCACAGCGATGCAGTCTGCTGTAGAGCAGCAGGCCAGATTCAGACATGCCTGAGCTTTGTAAAATGGGATAACTTGAACTAAAAGTACCCCTGGGCAGTAGTACACTAGTACTGCTGAGCACTGACTTGTAGTATTGCTGAGTACTGACTTACTTACATGGTTTTTTCTTTTTTTTTTAGGTCCATGTAAGCCAGTGAAGCAGCCATTCATTATATATGATTTGGTCTATACTTGTTTGGTAAGCTTAAGGATTGTTAACCCTTTTCCAAAGTAGTACAGCAGAATATCAGGTTTGCATAGTGGCTAGCCATGTATGACACCTCCATAATTCGTGTCTGGCCTGTGTGCTGAACTAGTTTGCCCATTGAGGACCATTGCATGAATACAGTCAGACTGGTCTGTGATGAAACCCATTATCAGTGGACATCTATGGATGAGAAATGCGGATATGGGACTGAGACCAGTTCTTAGGAAAGCCTGAGTTGGGGATTGAGTCTGAAGGTGGAACTAACACAGACTTGCACTTCCTTTTCAGAAAAATTCCACAAGAGGGTCTCCTGGAAGCTAGCAGAATTCCAGGCAGCCATTGGAATGAGCTACAGTCAGATAGGCCACCTTGGCCTACATCCAGGAACTTCATTTTGGAAAAGTGAAATACTTTGTCAATTAACATGCAATTGGTTCAATAAAGATTTTGGAAAGCATCCTCTCTGTAGCTGGATTTAAAGTGGTACAGGCCAGCTTTCTCTAGGCACCTTAGTCTGCTGTATTGAGTTCTAGGACTGCCATGTTCTACCATTGTCCAGCCAACTACTAGGTCTTATGGAGGTTGGAGTTTTTACTGATGTGCATACCAGGATCTGGGAAGCTGCCATTTTGAAATGGGCCCTCTTTAGTGTGACCACCTATGGTGGTCATTCCTAATTAAAGCCTCTAGTTGCTTAGCATTGACAGGCTAGAACAGCTAGGGTGCTTTCTAAATGTCATGTGACTGTAGAATACTTATGGCTGTCCACCCTCCCCCCTGCCAGCCCCCAAGACAGGGTTTCTCTGCAGTCCTTGCTGTAATGGACCTCAGAACTCAGAAATCCACCTGCCTCCAGGTGCTGGAATTAAAGGCACAAGCCACCACTGCCTGCTATAGCTTTCAACACAATTGTAGCCCACAATTTCAAGGAAACAGTAATTTATTAAAACATAAGTCACTTTCAAAAAGATAAAAGCTTTACAATAGAAAAAGGGATCATTGCTCTATGCCTCTGCCTTCATGTCCTGGCTACATCATAGCTGGGATTTCTGACGATACAGTGTCCAGGGGCTGCCAGTGACAGTCCATCAGTGCATCATACAGTTCCTCACTCTGTTCCATGAACTCCTTGTTGGCTTCTGTCACATCCAGCTGTGGTGCTGGGTCTGCAGGAAAAGGACAAGGCCAGGTGAGTTGAGACCAGTTGCGAGAAGAGTTGAGGGTTTCCTAGGTGGGTGTCTGAGGAAGATGAACATTGGGATTTGGAGCATGGCAGCTATTGTCTCCAGACCCACACAGCTGTGTGGGTCTGGAGAGATGGTTCAGTGGTTAAAAAGAGCAGTGAGGTCTTGAGGTCCTGAGTTCAATTCAAACCACATGGTAGCTCACAACCACCTTAAACCATCTGTTACTGAATCCAGTGCTCTTGTGTGTACTCATACATTAAAAACCTAAAAAAATGAAATTTGGGCTTGGAAACAATAATGAATCCAAAGTGCCACCTGAAACTGGGGACCTAGTCCTGTCTCAGAGATCACACTTTTTTTTTTTTTTTTTTTTTTGAGACAGGGTTTCTCTGTATAGCCCTGGCTGTCCTGGAACTCACTCTGTAGACCAGGCTGGCCTCGAACTCAGAAATCCACCTGCCTCTACCTCCCGAGTGCTGGGATTAAAGGCGTGCGCCACCACGCCCAGCGAGATCACACATTTTCAAGGTATGGTGGCACCCCTATAATTTCATTCCTTGGGAGGTGGAGGCAGATGAATCGTGAGTTATAACTGAGCTTGATATAGTGAGAATGTCTGAAAGAAAACCAATACCAGGCCTTTGGGTTTTGAGACGGTCTGTAGTCCCGGTGAATCTTTTTTGTTTGTTTTTTGAGACAGGGTTTCTCTGTATAGCCCTGGCTGTCCTGAAACTCACTCTGTAGACCAGGCTGGCCTCGAACTCAGAAATCCACCTGCCTCTGCCTCCCAAGTGCTGGGATTAAAGGCGTGTACTACCACTGACCAGCCAGGTGAATCTTAAACTCAATCCCACCTAGGCCTGGAGGTTACTAAGGTGCTCTACCATGTTGAGCATGAAAGGAGTTTTACAAAGAGTAGTCCTCAGTGCAGTGTCTCTCGGGAGTCCTACTGTGTGCTCATGACCCAATGCTGGGTCTAAAGCCTGGCACTATCTGGGGCAGGCTGACCCCGGTCACCCCTCCCTGTCTCTGCTGGGCAGGCAGTGTCTAAAGGCTTGGACTGCCCACCACACCTCGTCTTCTCTCTTTTGATACAAAGTCTCAATATATAACCCAACTGGAACTCAAAGTAATCATTTTATCTCAACCTTTTGGCATTTTAGAGATTAGCTGTGTTTAAGGAAACTTGTATCTGAATGTGGTGGCCCAGGCCTGTAATCCCAGCACTTGGAGGAGGAAGCAGGAGTTCAAGATCATCTGTAGCTACAGTGAAATTCAGCCCAATATTCAAACCAAAACAAAGGCTGTGGGGTTAGGGTGATTTCTAGTACATTTCAGTGTTTGTTTTTTCCTAAATTTTGAAGCCCATTAATTTTCCCTTGACAACTGTATTTTCCCCTGGAACTCACTGCCCAGGCTGGCCTGGTTGCCTAGGCCAGCCTCCAAATGGTAGGATTTTATAATGCTAATAAAAAAAGATGTTATTTCAAAAATGCATAGACTAGAGGGATGTAGCTGTGTCAGAACTTCCCTAGCATAATAAACAGGAGGCCTTACATTCTATGCCCAGTACCAAAAGAGAAAGCAATCTGAACAATAGAAGACTATAAGGACACAAAATAAACCTTACAAACTGGTACAAAGTAGGGGCTGGAGAGATGGCTCAGTGGTTAAAAGCACTGGCTGCTCTTCCAGGGGTCCTGAGTTCAATTCCTAGCAACCACACAGTGGCTCCCATCTGTCTGTAGTAACTCCAGTTCCAGAAGATCCCTGACCCTCCTACAGACATACATGCAGGCAAAACACCAAAGCACATAAAATATAAAAACCAAACAAAATAAATATAAAACAACATATACAAGGTAACAGTATAGTTACTGTTACAGAGACAGGTTGGGCAGAGAGCAACACTTGGAAATAATGGGTTCCCGGGAGAGGCACTCATTCCTTATCTCAGGGTATGCCTGCAATCATGGGTGTGTCTACTCTAAGGCAGAGGGAGATGGATGCCTGAGTTCCAGAGTAGCCAGGGCCACATGGAGAACCTCTGTCTGGAAAAACAACAAAAAATAAGCGCACACATCCTCGGGTGTCCCTTGTGTTTTCCCTCGGGTGTTTCCCCGTGACACCTGACAGGGGCAGGCAGGGACTCTTACCTTCCAAAGCATCATCCCCAACCTCTTCATATGTCTGTGAAGAGAAGACAGACAATGAGGAACTTGAGAAAATCCTGGCTGGCTTTGGACAAGTGGCACTGGGTCTCTCCAGCCCTCCCCGTGTTCTCAAAGCTCAACCCATGAGCAATTTTCTGTGTGGAATGATGGTCCCTGGAGGCATAATGAGACCCAAGGGTTGCCAACCATGGTTACCTGCATGGTGCTCTGGGTATAGCCATACTGGGGGTAACTGTAGCTGTAGCTGCCTGTGTTCTGGTCATAGCCCCACTGGGCATAGTAGTTCTGGTATTGCTGGTAATACTGGTTGTAGCTGTAACTGTACATCTGGCTGTACTCCATTGGCTTTACCCGGCTCCTTACAGGAAACAAAACAAGGAATGAGAGGTCATCTCCCTAGACCAAGGTCTATGTAGGTGCTCTGGGAGGGTCCATACCTATTATTCTGCACACTTCCTATCCCATCTCTGTTATACACATGGGGACATAAAAAAGAGCCTTTTAAGTGATTGGTCCAGGTCTGCATGACTAAGGAACACACAGAAAGCTGGGCAGTCTGCAGACCCCGGCTCTTAGGACGAGGGCCTTTCCTGCTCAGGTCTCCACTTGGTCAGGACATTTCTTTTTTCCAGGCCTTTTTTTTTCCCCAAAATCTTTTTTTAAAAAAAGGTTTGTTGGGCTGGAGAGATGGCTCAGTGGTTAAGAAAACTGCTCTTCCAGAAGTCCTGAGTTCAATTCCCAGAAACCACATGATGGCACACAACTATCTGTAATGGGGATCTGATGCCCTCTTCTGGTGAGTCTGAGGGGAGTAACAGTGTATTCATATAAAATCAGTCAGTCAGTCAGTCAGTCAGTCAGTCAGTCAATCAATCAATCCATCTTTTCTTTCTTTCTTTTTCTTTTTTTTTTCGAGACAGGGTTTCTCTTTATAGCCCTGGCTGTCCTGGAACTCACTTTGTAGACCAGGCTGGCCTCGAACTCAGAAATCCGCCTGCCTCTGCCTCCCATTATCTTTTCTTTTTATAGGGTTGTTTATGTAATTTACATATATGGATGTTTTCATTGGATCTCAGTATCGAGAGCTGTAAATTGCCATGTGGGTGCTCAGAACTGAACTCAGGAACCCTGGAAGAACAGTCAGTGCTCTTAACCACTGAGCCATTTCTCCTGCCCCTTTCTTAAGATCTTGGGAGACGGGGGCTGGTGAGATGGCTCAGCTGTTAAGATCACCGACTGCTCTTCCAAAGGTCCTGAGTTCAAATCCCAGCAACCACATGGTAGCTCACAACCACCTGTAACAAGATCTGATGCCCTCTTCTGGAGTGTCTGAAGACAGCTACAGTGTACTTACATATAATAAATAAATAAAATATTAAAAAAAAAAAAAAAAAGATCTTGAGAGACTCTTTTTTTTTTTTTTTTTTTGACAGTTGCAAAAACTCCGGAAAGCACAGCATAAAAAATCTGGGCTAGCTGGGCGTGGTGGGGCACGCCTTTAATCCCAGCACTCGCACTCGGGAGGCAGAGGCAGGCAGATTTCTGAGTTCGAGGCCAGCCTGGTCTACAGAGTGAGTTCCAGGACAGCCAGGGGAACACAGAGAAACCCTGTCTCGAAAAAACAAACAAACAAACAAACAAACAAACAAACAATCTGGGCTAGCTGGGCAGTGGTGCCACACCATCTTTAATCCCAGCACTTGGGAGGCAGAGTTTGAGGACAGGCTGCTCTTCAGGGTGAGTTCCAAGACAGACAAGGCTACATAGAGAAACTCTTCCCGTCAGAATGATAAAAACATAAAATAAAAAATGAATTGAAAATCTAGGTTTAAGATGATTCAAGATGGATTTTAAACTTCAGCCTATGACATGGCCCTGTCTGCACTGCAGCAATTGCTGTGGAATGAATATGGTCTCGAATATGCTAAGCAATCTTCTACCTTGAGCTCTCCCCTCCCCCAGCTGCCTTATTTGATGAGTTCCTTGGGATTTGGACTTGATTTTTGCAATGCTGAGGATATATGCAATAGAGGTAATATTTATCATTCCCATCATTCCATGGAGAAAGCTGAGCCTCTGAACAGTTGGGAACTGACAGATGGCTCAGTGGAGAAAGATGCCTAAGCCTGGCAGCCCACATCCAGATGAGAGAACAGCTAACCTCTGGCCTGTGCTTAGTGGGCTGTGCACATCTTTGTGGGCACACGCGTACTATATAATAAGTAAAATGATTGAAAATGTCTTAAAAAATTAAAATATTATGCCGGTGTGAGGACTTCAAAGCTAGCCCTTGGAAGGCAGAGGCAGGGCAAAAGTCTGACCATCTTGGAAAAAAAAAGAATAAAGTCCAGTGATTTGCCCGAGGCCAATTACAGGACCAGGGCTACACATAATTCTCACGTGCCTTTCTTCTTTAGGTCCTGTGACCAACGCCATTCCCAACCAAAGACAAATCTACAAAGGATCACTGCATTCGAAGACATAAAAGCTACCATGTATGGAGACACTTCAGAATCAGGCCACTACCATCTCACCTTCCTAACTGAGACAATCTCAGAAGCACGAGTGAGGCTCAAGCAATTGACATGGGTTCCACTCAGGAATATGAGCTAAGAGTGTTCTGTGACACCAGAGGTCGACTCCTCCTCCATGCCGCTGGCTGACTCCCCTGAGAAGAATCACCTCTCCTCAGCACTGATAAATTCCATTGCTATGCTGACCAAGCCACACAGGAAGCTGTTAGCAAGAGTTGAGAACACCCCAAGGGCGAGCAGGACGTAGGGTGCAGGACGGAGGCAGCTACACTTGGCTGAGCACTTTCAAGCTGCTTTCTTAGGAATGGGGACTCAGCTACTGCTAAGCAAAACCAACTGCTGATTACGATTAAGGGAGCAGCCAGCTCTGGACCAGGATGCCTCTCTGCAGGCTGTAGGCAGACAGTCCTATCTGCCAGAGCTGGGCAGGTATACCCACCAGGCAGCATTCTGACCCCTCCTCTGTGAATGCACTGATCTCTACCACTGTGTTGATGGTAACTGAGGTCCGTCTTCCTCACTAGGCTCCTTGTGTCTCCTTTAGGCTCTCTCCAGGGCCTGCCAATCCTTATCCTGAGGGCTTGAGGGCACCTCCCTAGGGGTGGGCACGGATTACTAACAACAGTGTTCAGTGTGGCACAGATAGAACAAATTAGAAGTTTGCACATGGGCCTTTGTTTCTGTTTATAGCTATACTGCCAGAGTCTAATTACAGAACAAACAAGAATATACTGGAAACAGGCAAAATGATGGACAACTGAGAAATTGTTGGACAGAACTCATACATAAAAGACTACGCTGCAGTATTAAAAATAAACCATAGAACTCTGCACTAAACCCATCTGGTCCTGGGCTTTTTTTGGTTGGGAGACTGTTAATGACTGCTTCTATTTCTTTAGGAGAAATAGGGCTGTTTAGGTCATTAATCTGATCCTGGTTTAACTTTGGGACTTGGTATCTGTCTAGAAAGTTGTCCATTTCATCCAGATTTTCCAGTTTTTTTGAATATAACCTTTTGTAGAAGGATCTGATGGTGTTTTGAATTTCCTCAGGATCTGTTGTTATGTCTCCCTTTTCATTTCTGATTTTGTTGATTTGGATGCTATCCCTGTGCCCTCTAGTGAGTCTGGCCAAGGGTTTGTCTATCTTGTTGACTTTTTCAAAGAACCAGC
>LR754644.1:0-21802 GCA_902729485.2 Mus minutoides | reverse complement strand
TCCTGACCTGCTTGCACTCCAGTCCTGACATCCTTTGGTGATGAACAGCTGTATGGAAGTGTAAGCCAAATAAACCCTTCCTCCCCAACTGCTTCTTGGTCATGATGTTTGTGTAGGAATAGAAACCCTCACTAAGACAGCTGGGGACTGAACTCAAGGTCTTGGGCATACTAGGCAAACACTCTGCCACTGAGCTACAGCCCAGCCCGGTTTCTGAGTCTTCTGTCATAAAGGCAGTGCTGCAGACTGGAAAGGGCCTGGGATTTGGAGGCGAGCAGTCTTCTGTTTGAACCCTGGCCCTGCCATTTACTACCTGCACTGCCTTCAGCAAATCACTGCACCTCCCTGAGCTTCTGTTTCCTGGTTGATCAAGGATAACAGTACCTATGGTGCAGTTGGCTACGGGATTAAATGAAATGCTGTATGTGTCCAGTGGCAATTCACTATATGATAGTAATTAAAGACAACAAACATGGCAAGGCCATCATCACCCAAGTGTCCTTACAGGTGTGGCTCCCGGAAGGGGTTTCCCATTAATTTTATGCAAACACTTCTCGGCTGTGGCCAAATCTGCGAATTCCACAAAGCAGTAGCCAGCTGGGATTCTGGAAGCAAGCAGAGAAAGAGTGATAAGGATGCCCAGGTACATTTTGACCTGAGGAGAGAAAAAAAAAGGATTCTCTCTCTCTCTCTCTCTCTCTCTCTCCTTTTCTGTTAAAAGAGGATCTTACTATATAACTCTGGTTGTCCTGGTCACTCTGTAGACCAGGATGGCTTTAAACTCACAGAGATCCACCTGTCACTGCCTTCTAAGTGCTGGGACAAAAGGCATGTGCCCCACAACCCAGCTTGAAAAAATGGTTTTCAAAAACTGTTTTTTCTGACAGAACCCCACTATTTTTAATTCCACTCTATATTCCAGATCAGAAATAACTAAGTACAAGGACAGAAAATCTGGCCAGTGGCTGACTGATTTAATAACCACTTATTACGTATCTGTCACATTACCTGTGATGAAATACTGCCAAAAACCCTTAATGTGACCCACATGACCCTTCAGACCCTTTGTCCAGCTTACAAGAAATTAAGAATAGCCCCAGAGAAAATACCAGAATAAATTAATCAAGAAGATACTGACTTTTACCTATTTAAAAAGCCTACATTAAGCTGGGCAGTTGGTGGTACACACGTTTGATCCGAGCACTCAAGAGTCAGAGGCAGGTAGATCTCTGTAAATTCAGGCCAGCCTAGTCACAGACCAAGTTTCAGGATGGCCAGGGCTACACAAAGAATCCCTGTCTTGAAAAGCCAAACAAAATAAAAACTAACAAATCCATGTTAAGGCACCTGCCTAGTACACAAAAGGCCACTGATTCTTTGTTCGGTTTAAGGGGCAGGGGGGTGTCATGGGAAAAGCAAAAGGTTGGCTTTTGTATAAGTCTGTAATTCACGATGATGGCACCTGCCTGTAGTCAGAACACTTTAGATTCTCAAGTTTAGAAGCTGCCTCCAGTTCAATGCCAGAGACCCTGTCTTCTAAATTTTTTGTTTGAGACAGATCCTCACTCTGGAGTCCTGGCAGTCCCAGAACTCAATATGTAGACTGCGTTGGCTTTGAACTCAGAGATCTGCCTACCTCAACGTCTGCCTCCAGAGTGCTGGGATTAAAGGCATGTCCTAGCCAGGTGTGGTGGCGCACGCCTTTAATCCCAGCACTCGGGAAGCAGAGGCAGGTGGATTTCTGAGTTCCAGGCCAGCCTGGTCTACAGAGTGAATTCCAGGACAGCCAGGGCTACACAGAGAAACCCTGTCTCCAACTCAGGTCAACAGGCGTACGAGGCAAGTGCTTGTACCTGCTGGGTCACCTCACTGTCCACCCACAACCTTGAATGCTCCTAATTTCTTGGGAAAAAGAAAAAAAAAGGTAGTGGGGAGGATTGTGTGTGAGGTCACACATACTCAAAACTATATAAAAGAGATATAATTCAGCAGTTATGAGTTTTGTACTGCTGTTCCAAGGGACCTCAGTTTGGTATTTGGTATCCAGCAGCCATGGAGGGGAATATCACAGAATCTGCACCACTGGCTTCTATGGGCACCTGCACTCTTGCATACCCTGCCCCCCACATACATAATCAACAAACGTAACCAAATGTAAAAACAAACAAACAAACAAAAACCCAAGAGGGGCTGTAGAGATTGCTCAGTGGTTAAGAGCACTGACTGCAGCCAGGCGTGGTGGTGCAGGCCTTTAATCCCAGCACTCGGGAGGCAGAGGCAGGCAGATTTCTGAGTTCAAGGCCAGCCTGGTCTACAAAGTGAGTTCCAAGACAGCCAGGGCTATACAGATAAAAGATAAACCCTGTCTCGAAAAACCAAAAAAAAAAAAAAAAAAAAAAAAAAAAAAAAAAAAAAAAAAAAAAAAAAAAAAAAAAAAAAAAAAAAAAAAAGCACTGACTGCTCTTCCAGAGGTCCTGAGTTCAAATCCCAGCAACTACATGGTGGCTCACAGCCATCTGTAATGAGATCTGATGCACTCTTCTGGTGTATGTGAAGAAAGTGAGTGTGTGTGTGTGTGTGTGTGTGTGTGTGTGTATATATATATATTTTTTTTTTGTTTGTTTGTTTTTTTGTTTTTTTTTTGGTTTTTCGAGACAGGGTTTCTCTGTATAGCCCAGGCTGGCCTCGAACTCAGAAATCCGCCTGCCTCTGCCTCCTGAGTGCTGGGATTAAAGGCTTGGGCCACCACGTCCGGCTAAAATAAATATTTAACAACAACAACAAAAGAGCCAGGATTCCTGGCACACCTTGTGGTTATGGCACTTGGGAGGCAGAGGCAGGGTTGTCATAAGTTCCAGGCCAGCCTATGTTACTACAGGATGTAGAGCAAAATAAACTAAAACTAAAGGAAACACACAGTAACTTGGCAAATATCACACAACAGTTTTCAAAAACAGGTTCCAGCATCCTGCCCTGAATCGCTGGGATACTCAACACCCGAAACACTCAAAGTTTCCCTTCAGTAAGCCACCCTCTGTGGTTCTTTCACTACTACTAGGGATTCGGTGAGAAGCCCTTACTCCCGCCATCTTTATTCCCTTGAATGACAGCGGCAGCAGGCTCTAGTAATCGGAAAGATGAAAGGGGAGGTGTACCCAGTGAGGCGGTTTCGGATAATTTTGACGCTCATCACGGTCTCCCCCATGGTGGCAAAGGCTCTAGAGATGAAGTTCTCATCCATGTAGGGTTCCAGCTGTATAAAAAACCAGAGCAGAGAAGGAGAGGCTCAGGCCCACGGCCCCGTAAGGGGTGGAGCCCCTCCCACTCTGTCCAGGACACTCTCACAGCACCAGAGAGCTAAGCTTCCTACCAGGGAACTGGGAATGGTCCCAAACAACTCCTTTACTTCAACTCGCTCCCCTTGCTGGGAGGCGTGGCACACACCCTTAATCCCAGCACTTGGGAGGCAAGGGCAGGGGGATGTCTGCGAGTCTACAGAATGACTTCCAGGACAGGCAAAACTATGTGAAGGACCTCATCTCAGAAAAAAAAAAAAAAAGCAAATAAAACAGTTCCCCTTTATAGAACTCCCTGTGCTTCCAGTCCTAGAAACAATTCTTGGGGCTCCTCCCACTCCATCCCCCCAAATCTCCTTTCCCAAACTGGAAAGGGGGATTCCAGACTCTCTACCATAGATTCAGCATCCGAGGAATCTTCATTCTGATGCCAGATTCCGAATTCAAAGCCTGGGTGAGCAGGCCTCGCTACGAAGCTCAAGCTGGCCTAGAATTCACTATGGAGTCTCGAACTTGTGGTGATCCTCCTGCCTCACTAAGTGCAGGGATTAAAGCATGGGCCACCACACCCCGCCTGGCTTCCCACGGTCACCGAAACCCTTCCTGTTCACGGCCACCTTTTTGGGGTCCGAAGGCCCTCCGCTCTCAGGCCCTTCCTCCCCCTACGACTCGAGACCCTCTTGTTCTCCTCAGAGCAGGGGCGGCCCTGACTCACGTCTCCCATCCATAGGCTGGCCGCCATCCCGCACCCGGGCGGGGACCGTGCGGGCTTGTGGCGCACAACTGCGCCAGTCTGCGCGACAGGGCCCGCCCGGAGCCTGCGCCTGCGGCACCTCCTGCGCACACGCTGCCTCCGCGGCCAGAGCGATCCGGGTTTTCCTCCGTCGGCCGCTTCCGGCTCTCAGGGGGCGCGGCTTCCACAGGGTAGGGGCGTGGCTTCCACAGGGTAGGGGCGTGGCCCCGGCTGGGGCGCACCGGCTCTTTAATAAAACCGCGCAAATGCGTCTATAATTAGAGAGGTAAGGTTTGCTCTCTGTAGTGAATTCCAAGGATAAGAACGGAAGGACAGTTAGTGACGGAACCCCTCCGGGAGCGCGGAGGATAAGCTTCCGAGGGACTATGGAGGAGCTGTGGCCGCACAGCGGTCCTCTTGCCCTGCATTCCAGCGAGGACTTTTTGGAAGATATAGTGGAGATTCTTCATTTTCTTAAAGCCCTGAGGTGGAGAGGACTAAATGACGGTTCTTGAGGATACAATCAAAGTCCATAGTTTTTTGTGTAGTTGGGAGGGTAGCGTCGGCGTAGGCATGGTCTCTATGTAGTCCTTGTTGACCTGTTTAAGTCTGTCTGTAGTCAGAGATCTACTCGCTTCTGCCTGTTTGTTTGTTTGTTTGTTTAATGAACTCCAGTCTTCTCAAAGCATTCCTTCCTTAACGGATGAGACTTGTCTCTAGCCCCACACATTTTTTTTTTTTTTTCCTTGAGACAAGGTTTCATATTGCTCCCTGGTACAAGCTATATAATCTAGGCTGGCTGGCTGCAAACTCTTGGGGATCCTGCTTCAGCTTTCTAAGTGCTAGTTTTACAAGTGAAGGATACCAATCCTGGCTCCTTCTCCTTTTATTATTCTAATCCACATCCCCAAGGCTTTACCACAAAGCACAGATGTACCTTTACAGAACCCTCAGTAAACTTTTTTTTTTTCTTAAAAGATTTATTTATTATATGTAAGTACTCTGTAGCTGTCTTCAGACACTCCAGAAGAGGGCGTTATGGATGGTTGTGAGCCACCATGTGGTTGCTGGGATTTGAACTCCGGACCTTCAGAAGAGCAGTCGGTGCTCTTAACCACTGAGCCATCTCGCCAGCCCCTTTTGTTTTTTTTTTTTTAAGATTTATTTTATTTATTATATGTAAGTACACTGTAGCTGTCTTCAGACACATCTCACCAGCCATCTCACCAGCCCCTAAACTTGGTTTTTGAGAGCTCTCCTAAGGTGGGTGTATCTACACTTCAATTGAACCTGGGTCCTCTACAAGTGCAACTAGTGCTCTTAATCAAATCAGAGCCATCTCTCCATCCTGCAGGGAAGGCTGCAACTCAAGAGAAGCTGTAAAGACCCACCAGCTGCCTGGAAGCAGAAAGTAGCTATGCTGCCTGATTTCTAAACCAGGGTCACTTGGAAAGGGAACTCTGACTTCCTAAGCTGTACAGTGAGCTGTCACCCATGCTGGGTTAGGCTTTGATGATAGAGTTGTCACCTCTGCCCCAGTAATCCCGATAAGTTCATTGGTTTACCAAATGAGACTTTGGTGGGATCTGTAATTTCATGTGTTTTGGAGTCCCTACCTGGGGTGAATAGATGTGCCACCCAACTCCCAAGGAAAAGATTTAAATACACCAGTGGTCGAAAATGCAGGCATATCAGTAAGAACTTCTAGTAATGTGCTATACTTAAAAACTGGAATTTGGGCCAGGTGTGGTAGTTACATTAATCAAAAACAAAACGAGACAAAAACCCAGGAAGCAGATGCAGCTAGATTTTTGTGAGTTCTAGACCAGCCAGGGACACACGGTAAGATCCCAACAAAAGCAAAAACCCTCGATTTAGGATTTTAAAATTCCACCCCAAAGCCAGGCCTTAATTTCAGCACTCAGGAGGCTGAGGCAGGAAGAGCAGGTTGTCAGCATGAGCTACGCTGAGAGCCCACTTAACAAACAAGCTACCCCGTCTCCTATGCATCACATCCATGAAGAAACTGCAGTGGTTCCTACTGCACAACTATCTCAAACACTTCTTGTCTTCTCCAGACTTTGGAATGGCTGTATCAGCCATGACCCAAACAAGGACAGGCTCATAGCAGGTGTTCCTTTAAGGAACAAGGCAACTCCAGGGGACACACATAAAAACAAAGCCCATTTGTATAAAATTCTAACTTTATTCAAAGTGTTACAAGATTTTATTTTCCCCTCCAAAATATTATACAATTTTAAAAAAATCAAAACTATTTTCTCAGCCGCTGTTACTTTTCTTAGGAGCAGCCTCCGTCCCTGCACTCCTCCCTCAGCACCGTTAGAAAACAACTCCCACCCCTTTCCCAATACCCTGCCTTGATTGCCCAGCCGAGCCCAGCATGGCTCTCCAGTCCTCCCTCTACTGCAGAAAGGCTGACTGATGGGAAGGGACAGGTGACACCCGAGGGATACTGGGGTGCTTTGTGCTTTTGGGAGGACAGTTGGGTTTTGCAAGCGGGTCAGTGATTTTGCCCATGGACACCTGTTTAGAGCCAAATATTTGGCTTAGGTCACCCAGAGCCTTGTAAAGCCTTTGTCCAGATCTCCCCAGGCATGGGTCCATGACAACTGGATCCGATGACAATACAAACCATCTGTGTCCTTGTGAACTACTGTTAGGAACAGACAGAGAGGCTCGTGGTCAACAGGGCTTCACGGGGTCCCAACTTTTCAGAGTGTGGGCAGCAAAACCCCAGGGCAGGATGTTGCATGTAGTCTTAAGCTATCGTTCTGGGTTTTGTAGGTAATGAGCCAGTGCCACCTAGGACCACAGGAAGCCGGGTATCAAAGGGGGGAAAGGTCTAATAATGTAAGCCTCTGGTAAGCAAAGATCCTTCTGAGATCCTCCTCCCATCCCCACACATCCTACAAGTGCCAGTATGATTCTAGAAAGAGGACGGACAAACAGAAGAAAAAGGATTCTGCTGTGGTGATGGGAAAAGACAGGAGATGATATCTGCTCAGGGTTGGAATCTGTAGCTGGCTGTTTTCCTGTTTTGTGAAGCTGGGCTGGGGCCAGAAGCCAGGCCCACAAAGACTTCATCAGCTCTGTGCCTTGTCCTTAACTAGTAAGACCGTGTGCTGGCCCCCACTGGACACAGTTAATACCACACGGTTCTCCAGCTGTTTGCCAGTCATTTCCACGGGACTCCAGGCATCTTCATCCTGCCCGGTGCCCAGCTGGTAGTTGGTGCCCATGCCCCAGGCAAAAACACGACCTGCAAGGGGCAGAAATAGAAGCAGTTGTCTTTGGGGTCTGCAGCCCTGTGTTTCCGCACCAGGAGATGCCTGGAACATGGTGGTGAATTTTGGCCTTGACCAATTGCAGTCTGGCAAGGTCCCAGCCCAAGAGTTCAAGAGAGACTGGAAGATCCAGGGAACTTATGCTCCCCTCCTCTGCATTCTCTTACCCACAGGCACAGCACCCCAGGGCTACGTCCTGAGTCTCTGTTCTGGAAACCAGCCACCTTTACTCTGCTCAGGACACTCTTGGGTTTGATATACCACTCTCTGGTAGGTTTTTTTATGGTTTTTTTTTTTTTTGTTTTTGTAAGGTCTCATTATGTAGCCCTGGCTGGCCCAGAACTCACTATGTAGACAAGGCTGGCTTCAAACTCACAGAGATGTGTCCAACTCTGCCTCCTGAGTACTGGGACTAAGTGTGCGCTGCCCCCCCTCCCCCCAACATACCCCACACACCCCATCACCGCTTTCACAAAGGACTGAACCTCCATGGTGCAATGCAAACTCCACTTCATGAGGAAGTCCTCCCAGGTAAGCACAGATACCTATGCTAGCCTGAAATCTGAAGGATTCCTGGCTATGCACCTTTCTCAGGTTTTGGCTGCTATGTGTCCATACCCTCTTCTGCTGGACTGACCAGGACCCACATGGTAGCTCACAACCATTATTAACTCCAGTCCCAGGGGATTTGGTGCCCTCTTCTGGCCTCTGTAGGTACCCAGTACATACACAGTAAATAGACATACATGTAGGTAAAACAACATAGACATTAAAAAAAAAATCATGAGCCAAGCATGATGTGATCCCTGCACTCAGAAGGCAGAGGCAGAGGCAGAGGCAGAGGCAGAGGCAGAGGCAGAGGCAGAGGCAGAGGCAGAGGCAGAGGCAGAGGCAGAGGCAGAGGCAGAGGCAGAGGCAGAGGCAGAGGCAGAGGCAGAGGCAGAGGCAGGTGGACCTACATAAGTTTCAGACTAGCCTGGTCTACATGGTGGGACCCTGTCTCGAAAACAAAAGCAAAAACATGCCAGAGCTCCTGAGAGCCAGTGACAAAGCTGTGTCATCTCTGACCCTGCATCTGACACCATGTGACGGGAGATACAAAATGCCAAGAAACCCAACCAGGTCTGAGGAGCCCCACTTACCATCCTTGGACACAGCATACCCCACAGAGGCCCCACAGGCCACCGAGGAGACCACGGGCAGCCGGGAAATGAGGGTGGGTATGCTCTTCTCCTCAGCACCCTCCCCAAGGCCCAGCCGCCCATACTCAGCCCGGCCCAGGCTGTACGCCTTCCCTGTGGGACGAAGGAGAGACAACTATATCAGTAGGGGATATATATATGCTAAGTAAGATGAATGCACACTACAGGAGGTGAAATACTCCACACAACTCCCCTGTGCCTTCATACTCTGAAACACCAGGACAACCCTCATGGATGCAAATCTATGTCTGGCCCAAACCAGGATCCTAGTGATGCAGTCCTCAGGGACCACTGTCTTGAAGATGCAGAAGACGTGGGAATCCTACCTTCCGAATCCATGCAGACTGTGTGATGCTGGCCACCAGAGAAGCCCACCCAGGACTTAGTGGAATTCTTGAAGGATGTCAAGTTTTGAGGAATAAAGCAAGATCCAGTGCCTGGAGTTCCTGTTGTCAAGAGTGACAGTGTTGGGCTGGTGAGATGGCTCAGCGAGCAAGAGCACCCGACTGCTCTTCCAAAGGTCCTGAGTTCAAATCCCAGCAACCACATGGTGGCTCACAACCATCTGTAATGAGATCTGACTCCCTCTTCTGGAGTGTCTGAAGACAGCTACAGTGTACTTATATATAATAAATAATAAATTAATAAATCTTAAAAAAAAAAAAAAAAAAAAAGAGTGACAGTATTCCAGAAGCTTCCCTGCCATCCCCAGCAAGGCAAGCCCCACCCATCCCCAGAAATGCCACCTTATACTCCACCACAGCTCCAAGGGGTCAGACTATCCCGTGACTGGAATCCAGGCACTGAGTCAGGTCTGAGGAGGACTCACCAAGCTGGTGATAGTTGGAGAGGCCAAAGCCATACACGTGGCCCTCTCGAGAGATGGCAAAAGTGAAATAGGCGCCACAGAAAGCATCCTGGAACCTCACACGGCCCCGGGTCCCCCTGGATTTCAGCAGCACACATCTGGGGACCAGAAGTCGCCCTGTAAATATAGAGGAAGCCAGGGTCAGTAACATACACAGGAGGCTAAACAGGGTCACCCTTGATTGGCCTCTTGTTCAAACACCCTGCTCAAAAATTTAGCTCTTGAAAAGGAGAAGCTTAAGGGGAACTTACCCTGTGCCAGACATTTTTCTGATCAAGACATTTCTCTTTTCACAGTAATCAATTAGGGACAGGGAGGTGAGGGGAGGAACTAGAGATAAGGGAATCAGCCCCCAAAGTCAGAGCCCCATCCTCTTGAGATTATTTACTGGCTAGTCTAGAATTCAGTACGTACATACACCAGGCTGGCCTCAAACTCAAGAGATTCACATGCCACTCTGCCTCCTGAGTGCTAAGTTTAAAGGTGTACAACACCATGTTAAGGCCTGAGTTTTTAACCAACACTGGAGGTGCACTTGATATAAGCCAACACAGAATCCCACCTGCCTTTCACCTTCACCAGGGGATGGCTTACCAAGTCCTCCCTCCGGAGGTACCAAAGCCACTTACCAGCCGGGCATGGTGGCGCATGCCTTTAATCCCAGCACTCGGGAGGCAGAGGCAGGTGGATTTCTGAGTTCGAGGCCAGCCTGGTCTACAAAGTGAGTTCCAGGACAGCCAGGGCTATCCAGAGAAACCCTGTTTCGAAAAACAAAAAAACAAAAAAAAGCCACTTACCAAGGCCCTGACGGCCACCTCGGTTGGCAAATAATTCAGGTACACGGCCCAGCTGACCTTGCTCCCCACAACCCAAGGTGTAGAGGTCTCCATCATCTGTGAGCATCACCAAATGGTCGTTCCCTGAGGTGAGAGAGGGCACAGGAAGGGCTTGTCTTAAGACCCAAGGCTGAACGATGCCAGCTAGCTCCTCCCCCGTGTGCCCAACACTCACCTGAGGCGACCTTTACCACGGGTGCGTCCAGCTGCACTTGAACAGGCATCATGCTCTTCTTCATGGGCTCCAACAACCCGATCACACCATTATTGTCCTAAAGAGAGGGACAGAGGCTCAAGCAGCCAGTCCTGTGGCTCTGAAACGGCCAAGACAGCTGCTTGGCAATGACAGCGGATATGGACAGAGACAGCAGCAGGGGCCTGGCCACACACGGAAATCCTGAAGAATGGAAACGTCCAGAGTCTAGGAACTGTGTTAGAGCGGGGTAGGGGCGTGGGGGAGGAGGAGACCTGGTTCTGAGGAACTTGCTGAAGCAGCAGGTTCTCGCTCCATCTTCTTCTTTTTTTTTTTTTAAAGATTTATTTATTATATGTAAGTACACTGTAGCTGTCTTCAGACACTCAAGAAGAGGGCATCAGATCTCATTATGGATGGTTGTGAGCCACCATGTGGTTGCTGGGATTTGAACTGGGGACCTTCGGAAGAACAGTCGGCGCTCTTAACCACTGAGCCATCTCGCCAGCTCTCGCTCCATCTTCTTGCAACACGTAATTCTAAGCATTTTTTTTTTCTTTCCTCCTTCCTATTTTTTTGAGTTAGGATTTCTCTGTGTAGCCCTGGCTGTCCTTGAACTCACTGATCCATCTGCCTCTGCCTCTAGAGTGCTGGAATTAAAGGAGTGTATCATCAACTCTAGGCTATTCTGAGCATTTCTGTGTTAAAAATCCCCACATCCCCATAATTTCTTTTTTTTACAATGCCTCTACGGGCATGCAGAAAGACTTAAAAAAAAAAAAAAAAAAGATTGATTTACTTATGTATATAAGTACACTGTAGCTGTACAGATGGTTGTGAGCCTTCATGTGGTTGCTGGGCTCTGGTCAGTCCTGCTCACTCCAGCCCAAAGATTTATTTATTATTATAAATAAGTACACTGTAGCTGTCTTCAGATGCACCAGAAGAGGGCGTCAAGTCTCATTACGGATGGCTGTGAGCCACTATATGGTGCTGGGATTTGAACTCAGGACCTTTGGAAGAGCAGTCAGTGCTCTTACCTGCTGAGCCATCTCGCCAGCCCCGCAGAAAGACTGACTAACTATCTATCTATCTATCTATCTATCTATCTATCTATCTATCTATCTATCTATCTATTTTTTTGGTTTTTCGAGACAGGGTTTCTCTGTGTAGCCCTGGCTATCCTGAAACTCACTCTGTAGACCAGGCTAGCCTCGAACTCAGAAATCTGCCTGCCTCTGCCTCTCAAGTGCCAGGATTAAAGGCGTGCTCCACCACACCCGGTTCTGCTGTGTTTTTAAATTTACTTTTAATGTGTGTGGTGTTTTACAACTATACACATCTTTACATATTTATACTACGTATGTGTCTAGTACCCAAAAAGGCTAGCCGGCATTGGCCCTCCTGGACCCTGAGTTATAACCAGCTGTAAGTTGCTATGTGGGTGCTGGAAACCAAACCTGAGTCCCCCTTGGCATCTCCAGCCACAGCACTGACACTGTAGTGCCTGACGCTGGGGCTGTAGCTCCCTTGGCGCCCACAAAGGATCATTTGAATCTCTGCTTCTGCACAAGAATGTGAGCTGTGTTTCCAGCACCCAGGAGATAAAGGAAGAAGAATCAGAAATTCAAAGTTCTCCTCAGCTACATAGTCAGTATGGGGGCTAACCTGAGATACATGAGACCTCATCTTAGGGGAAAAAAAACTACAAACAAACAAACAACACAAAGATTATGCCGGGCAGTGGTGGCATAGGCCTTTAATCCCAGCACTCGGGAGTCGGAGGCAGGCGGATTTCTGAGTTCGAGGCCAGCCTGGTCTACAAAGTGAGTTCCAGGACAGCCAGGGCTACACAGAGAAACCCTGACTCAGAAAACTAACCACCAACCAACCAACCAACCAACCAACCAACCAACCAACCAAAACCACAAAGATTACACTCCCCTGCTTTAGAGAGACCAAGAAGTGACATTTCTCAAACCCAGAGACCTTTCTCTCAAAGACTCCAGAAAGGGAAGGCAAGAGACTGAGGCAGGAGATGAGCATCAGCAGCTTCCAAGGCCAGCTCAGCCCAGAGGCAACCTGAACCCACTCCTTCTCAAAGACATACAATTCATCATTCTCAAAGACATAGGCCGGGGAGTGGACAGGCCCATATGAAGATGCCAGGGATTCGAATCCGGGCCCTACCCATGCATGTGGCCTTTACTTCCCACCAGTTCACAAGCACAATGGGGACAGGAAAGTGGATCATTTGGGGATCCTGCCAGCCCCAGTCTTACCCGGAAAGAGCCCCAGAGGAAGACACGGCCGTCTTCGGTGAGGGCTGCTGTGTGACTGTCCCCCGCTGACACTTGCACCACTTTCTCTTGCAGTTCCACTTTCCCAGGGACCATTTCTGAGCCCTCCACTGAAGTGTCCCTTCCCAGGGCACCCTCGTCATTGCAGCCGAAGGAGTAGACCTGTGCCCAGGATGTCCCATTAACACAAAGCCTGGCCCTGTGGCCTCCTTGTTTAGGCCCCTCCCTGCTTGTATAGCCAGGTTCTGTTCCATACCCTTCCACCCAGGCCCTGTCCAACCTGTCCCACCCCTCTGACCTACCTGGCCACTTTGGCTCAGACACACAGTATGCATGCCCCCAGCCTCAGCCTGCACAACATCCTGTAGAAGGGGTACCAAGGCCGGCTTCTTCCTCTCCAGCACGCTTTCACCCAGCCCCAGCTGGCCCACGTCGCCCTGGCCCAGTGTCAGCACCAAGCCTGGTTCTGTGTTGTGGGACCTGTGTGAGACTAAACGGTGGAGAAGACAGCCCCTGAGTGTATAGGGCGAGGGCAGACAGCAGAGGTCATATCATGGACTCTGGGAATCATGATGGCCTGGGGTTCAAGTCCTTGCTCTGTCAACAGGCCATAAGTAAGACCTTTGTGGACCTAAGTTTCCCCCTTTGTGAACAGAGGATGACAAGGGTATCTGTCTCGTAGGGATTTTTTGAGGATTAAAATCCACACATGTTGTTGACATGAGGAAGGAAGAGAAACAAGGAAACACTCCACACAGTGAAATGGATCTGGGAAGGGCACCAGGACAGTGAGGGGAGCCCATGTCACAGATATGTTCCACACTGCCAACCTTACTAACTGGTGAGGAGACAATTTCCAGGTGAGCCCATGTCACAGATGTGATCCACACTGCCAACCTTTACCAACCGGTTGTTCTACCAACATTAGCTGGCTCTGCAGACCTCCCATACTTGGAAAAGCCTGTTGCCCTCAGAGGCAGAGGCAGGCAGGTCTCTTTGAGTTCTGGGATAGCCAGGGCCATCCTATTACAAACAAACATCAAAAATAGAAGACACTATTTTACAGGATACAGCACAGAGCCTCCCAGAGGGTCAAAGCCTTCCCAGGCCATAAAGCTAATTACCAGAGTTTGCTTAGGGCAACTACCTGTCCCTCTACCCCCAGGCTGTGATTTCCAAATCCTGACCATGGGAGGAAAACAGACTGACCCTCCAATCAGTACAGGCAGCACACTGGCAGCTTCAGAGGAATGGGAAGACATAGTAAGAAGGAACCCTCAGATGTATTTGCAGAGGTGATAGCCAATCAAAGCCTGCCACAGCCCTCCAGTCAATGGCATTCAGTCCCCTCCCCAAGGGTGCGGCCCCATGGCCAGGGCCACTGCGGCTGCACAGAGGCTGCACTGGGCAGGGAGCCATCTGGTTGGGTTTTCTGGTCAGTTGGGCTTGGCCCACGGGCACCTTGGCAGGAGCGAGTAGCAGGACCGCGATTACGAGTGTCTGCAAAAGACAGACACTGTCTGAGCATGCGTCTACGCTCCTCCCTCCCATGTTAGGGGTCAATTTCCCTCGACCTTGCCACACTCTGGGGTTATAGGAGAGAGAAAAATGACAGGACAGGTCCCGCAAACAAAGCTGGGATGTTATCTCCTCTAATTTTCAAACAACCCAGGATGACGGAGCTCTTGTCTCCATTCCATCACGGGAGGCTCAGCCTCAGCCAGATGAAGTGACCTGCCTGTGGTTACAGTGACAAAGTGGCAGTCAGTACCTAACCCACACCTGAAAGCCCAGTAGGTCAAAGAACCTCGGGCTTTCGAGCTGTTAATTCAGAGCAAGGGGACCTAAGGCTAAGGGCTTTTCTGATTAGCGGGGGAGAAGGCCAAAGTACGTTAGACAGGCATGTGTGTAGGGCCACGTTCTAGGATCTTGGTTGGGGTCGGGGGTACCAGCACTGCTTTGAGGGCTCTGAACTAGGGGAGATGCAGCAGAACCCTCGGCTGGGCAGGGACCTTGGACATCTAAGCCCCTCACAGCTTCAAGCCAGGGAGGAAGGAGCGTAGGCCCAGATCTCACCGCTTGGAGAGAATACTCAGAGCCCAGAAGGGATCCATCCCAGCCAGCTCACCTTTCACCTTCTTGCTTTTGGGGATGGCATCTTCTGGGGGTGACCTTCTCTTAGCTATGCGCTTAGGTGGCATCTTCTTGTCCTGAAAAAGAAAAGCAAATACTCCATGTCAGAATGACAAACATTGTCCCGTGCATAGTTATCAAAGCCTGAAGAATAAGAGGACTCACCCATCAATCCCAGAACTGTGTGGACTAAGGGCTGGGATATAGCTCAGCCCTGCGAGAATCTGCCGAGCCAAGGCCAATCCCTAGTCTCTTTCCAGCACTTCACAGACAGCCTGGTGGCACATGCCCAGCACGTGATCTCAGCACTAGGAAGGTGGACTCGAGGAGAGGTCAACACTAGTGGACTGGCCACACTTGAAAACATCCATGAGAGAATCGAACAAAGGCATCAAAAATGATGTTTCTAGAAATCAATCTATTGAACAGAAAGATATCCCTTGTGACAAAGAAAAGCAGACAGGAGCTGGTTGCGGTGACTACTCAAGACCCAGCACTATAGTACCCCAAGTTCCAGGCCAGCAAGTCTCAAACACACAACCAACCAAAACAAACAGTGCAGGACTGTAATCCACTCACTCACTCGGGAGACAGAGACAGGGGGAATCTCTGGTCTACACAGCAAATTCCAGGCCAGCTTAGGCTATACAGGGAACCTGTCTCAAAACAAAGCAAAACAACAAACCAAACAACGCAAAATCCAAACACTCTAGCCCAAACCAAGCTGCCTGAACGCTGCTGCTATCCATTCTAGTGTAGTAACAACTATTATTTTGAAACAGGGTTCACTGCAGCTTTAGGTGGCCTTAAACACTTCTTCCTGCCTGCACCTCCTAAGCTGAATTTACATGCATGTGCTTCCACAAGTAGTTACCATGCAGGGTTAAATGAGCTGATACAAGGTGCTGGGGTGTGGCTCATGGGCAGAGCACTCGTCTAGCTTGTCTGAGGCTCTGGGCTTCATCCCATAACAGGAAAAAAAAAAAAGTTTTCATTCAAATAAAGCCAGGTTGAGTGTCCACTTTTAGTCTCAGCACTCGAGAGAGAGAAACAGGCAGATCTGGTCTACAGAGTGAGTTCTAAGACAGATGGGGATACATAGAGAAACCCTGTCTCAAAAAACCAAAACCAAAATAAAAATAAAGAAATAAAATAAAGCTGAGAGTGGTGACACACACCTTTAATCCCAGCAGACTAGCCAGCACAGTCTACATACTGAGTGCCAGGACAGGCAGGGCTATATATATATATATATATATATATATATATATATGTATACATATATATATATATATATATATATATATAGAGAGAGAGAGAGAGAGAGAGAGAGGCCCAGACTCAAAAACAAAAAACCTCAATAAATGAAAAACGGTCCTACAGTAAATGTTCGCTTAAGAAATTAATGTTGAGCTGGGCGTGGTGGCACACGCCTTTAATCCCAGCACTTGGGAGGCAGAGGCAGGCAGATTTCTGAATTCGAGGCCAGCCTGGTCTATAAAGTGAGCACAGAGAAACCCTGTCTCAAAAATAAGGGGGCTGGTGAGATGGCTCAGCGGGTTAGAGCACCCGACTGCTCTTCCGAAGGTGATGAGTTCAAATCCCAGCAACCACATGGTGGCTTACAACCACCCGTAACAAGATCTGACACCCTCCTCTGGTGCGTCTGAAGTCAGGTACAGCGTACTTATGAAGAATAATAAGTAATGAATCCTTGGACCGGAGAGACCAACCGGAGCAAGCCAGGCTGTCCGGAGCGAGCGGAGCCGAATGGGGATGGCCGGAAGGAGCGGGGACACCGGAGCTAGCAGGGCCGGAGCGAGTGGGGTCGAAAGGGGACGGCCGGAACGAGCGGGGCCAATCGGAGCGAGCAGGGCTGGCTGGAACAAGCGGGGGCCGTACTGGGGCGGCCGGGAGCAAGTGGCTGGCCAGAGCGAGCAGGGTCGAGCAGAGCAAGCGGGGTTGACCGGAACAAGGGGGAAAAAAAAATAAAAATAAAAACAGAAATCAATGGTGGTGGTAGTGTGGTATTTAGGGTCTTCCCCACTTAACACTGACACACAAACCTATCAGGACCTAAGCAAGCTCACTCACTGGTCTTTCTCCTGACAGACAGGAGTGAAAACTCTGACCAGCAAAGGCCCTTCTCAGTGTCCCCTGGGGATCTGGTCAGTGCCACCCTGCTGCCTCCTCGCCGCTGCCGTCAGCTTCCTTTTTTTTTTTTTTTTTTTTTTTTTTTTGGCTTTTTGAGACAGGGTTTCTCTGTGTAGACCGAACTCAGAAATCTGCCTGCCTCTGCCTCCCAAGTGCTGGCATTAAAGGCGTGTGCCACCATTCCCTGGCTTGCCATCACCTTTTATGAGGCTGATGCCTTAGGCGTCCCAGTTGTCAACTCAGAAGGTACGGACTTCTGACTCAGAGGGAGGAGACCAATGCATTTTACACAGGCCCAGATCTTACAGAGCCCGTTTGGGTTGTGGCTGGCCCAGCTCTGTCACGAGGCGGCCATTCTGAACTTTGACCAGCTTCCTCTCTTCCTGCCATGGGACCCTCCCCTTTCCCCACACTGAAAATGGTTGCTCTCTGGGATCACTGGGAACTCAAGTCACCTTCCAGGACTCCAGTTTCCTCAATCTTTAACAATCCTTGGGGCTGGTGAGATGGCTCGGCGGGTAAGAGCACTGACTGCTCTTCCTAAGGTCCTGATTTCAAATCCCAGCAACCACATGGTGGCTCACAACCATCTGTAATGAGATCTGATGCCCTCTTCTGGTGTGTCTGAAGACAGCAACAGTGTACTTATTAATAATAATAAATAAATCTTTGGGGTTGACCAGAGCGAGTGGGGCTGACCGGAACAAGCAGAGGTCCTAAATTCAATTCCCAACAACCAGATGAAGGCTCACAACCACCTGTACAGCTATATATTGTACATATACATAAAATAAATATATCTTTTTTTTTTTTTTTTTTTTTTTTTGGTTTTTCGAGACAGGGTTTCTCTGTATAGCCCCGGCTGTCCTGGAACTCACTCTGTAGACCAGGCTGGCCTCGAACTCAGAAATCCGCCTGCCTCTGCCTCCCGAGTGCTGGGATTAAAGGCGTGCGCCACCACGCCCGGCAAAATAAATATATCTTAAAAAGAAAAAAATGAGGCCCTCTCAGGGTGGATAGAAGCCTGACCCCCACACCCCTAGCAGAGAGAATACTCAGACAGTGACACCCATCCCAGAGATATTCTGGAGTGCCTGGGGTTGGGCTGAGATGCATGGCAAAGACAGAGGCGACTACCCTGCTTCCTGTACTCAGGAGTTTATCTTCAGGAAGAAAGTAAGCTTACGAAAGTCACACCTTAGCCAGTAAGTTGTAGCTTGACTTAACTCCCAGTACTTGGGAGCCAGAGTTCCAGGACAGCCAGGTCTACACAGAGAAATCCTGTCTCAAAACTCCCCCACCTCTCTCCCCAAAAACAAACCAAAAGTCACACCTTGTTCCCCTTCTTCCAACCCATCCCTTCTTTCCACACACAAAAAAACAGCTAAAGTTGGGCACGGTGGCAAATGCCTACACTCCTAGCATTTGTGAGGTATAAGTTATCGGCAGAGTCAAGTTGAAGACAGCCTAGACTATATGAGAGCCTGTCTCAGAAACCAAAGCAAAGGGATTGATGTGCAAGCATGCGACCCTGACTTCAGAACACCAGCGCTCACAAGCTGAGCAAAGTGTGTGTGCGCGTGCACACGCGTGCGCGCACACACACCTACAACCCTAGTGCAGGGTGGTGGGGAGATACACAGGCCCCTGAAGCTCGCTGAACAGCCAATGCACCCTAATGGCGGAGCTTTGGGTTCAGTGAGAAGTCCTGTCTCAAGAAGGCAGAACAGGAGGCAGAGGCAGGCGGATTTCTGAGTTCGAGGCCAGCCTGGTCTACAAAGTGAGTTCCAGGATAGCCAGGGCTATACAGAGAAACCCTGTCTCAAAAAACAAACAAACAAAAAAAACAAACAAAAAAGAAGGCAGAACACAATCAATGAAGACAGCTGTGGCCAAACCTCTGACCCCCACATGCACATGCAGTCCCTCATTAGTGTTCAAATGTACAACACGTGTACGCCACACACAACAAACTCAACCCAGTCCAGAGAACTGAAGACATGGTAGCTCCTATTTCATGTTTGAGGGACCCGACACTCGGAAAGGTAAATTCACTTGCTCATGTTCATACACCAAAGGACAGGCAGGAAAAGCACTCAAGCATTTTCTTTCTTTTTTTTTTTTTTCCTTTCCCTTGTTCTGGTCAACCCCACTCGCTCCGCTCGACCCCACTCGCTCCGATTGGCTCCGCTCGCTCTGGCCAGCCCCGCTCACTCTGGTCGGCTTCGCTCGCTCCGGTTGGTCTCTCCGGTCCAAGGATTCGTTTATTATTATTATTATTCATAAGTACACTGTAGCTGACTTCAGAGGCACCAGAGGAGGGTGGTTGTAAGCCACCATGTGGTTGCTGGGATTTGAACTCATCACCTTCGGAAGAGCAGTCGGGTGCTCTTACCCACTGAGCCATCTCACCAGCCCACATTTTCTTTTTTTAAATAGGGAGAAAAGTATGCCATTTGTGGTGGCACACACCTGTCATCCCAGAACGTAAGAAGCTGACCCTGACCAGGCCACAGAGCAAGAACCTGTCTCACCATTGCCACCCAAAAGTGTCACCTAAAGATATACACTATAACCCAGGTTGGAATTTAAGATGGCCCAAGCAAGTCCCTTGGGATTCCTGATGGGTTTGGCCAAATTCAAAGAGCAGAAAGCAAAAGTCAAGGGAGGGGAAAGATGGCAGCTGGGACTTGCCAGAGAGGACTATAGCCTGATCCAACAGGTCCCCCACTGAGAGGAGAGATCCTGAGATACCCCGATTGTCTTTGAGCCACCCATTCCTCATCTGTACCCGGGCAACTCTAGTTACTGCACAAACCCAGAAGCAGGGCAGGGAAGGGCAGCGCCTTCTAAAAGGCAGGGCCAGCTGGGCGCAGTGGGCAGAGGCAGGGTTTGGGATTGCTACACTTCAAGGCCAGGCAACAAAAATCTACATAGCGAGACACACCCTGCTTCAAGAAATAAAGGAGATGGCTCAGACGATCCAGGCTTGGTTCCCAGCACACAGGCTGCTCACAACCACCTCTAACTCCAGTCCCAGGGGATCCAATGCTCTCTTCTGGCCTCCCGGGGCCAATGCATGTGGTACCTGGGCATACATGCAGGAAAGCACTCAAACATACATACATACATACATACATACATACATACACACACACACACACACATACACACATACACACATACATACATACACACACACATACATACATACATACAACCCTAGAAAGACTTGTCTTCTCTCACTATATTCACACCCACACTTCCACTCCCTGGGATCCATCTTCAGGGAATTTTAAACTGGGAGAAAAATGGGCAAGACTCAAAATAAAATCCATGAAGCAGTCAACTCTCATTAAGAAGCACCTACAGTGTACGACCCCATAGGAGTTCAGACCTGTCCCCAAGTCAGGAATAGAAGTGCATACCATCCATGGGTGAGATGACAGCCCAGAGGACATCCACCCCACTGGAGCTGCCCACAGCCGGGTTTCTCAACTGCTAAGTCAAATGGGCGAGTAGACTAGGTTAGACAACCCGCCTGAGCAGGGGGTTTCCAGTTACCCCCATTTCTGGAGCATCTGGCAACCCCAGTGATGGTCCCTCCCTTCCCCCCACACTCAGAACTTTCCAGCTAAACTTTGGGAAGAAGAATATCTTTGTGGGAAAGGCTACCAGGAAAGAAGGGAAGACCTGTGCAGGCTGCTGCTCTGTGCGGCCAGTAACTAACTACCAGGAAGTCCATCACCCAGGTCCAGAAGGATGTGATACTGCCTCGGGCTATCTGTTAATTTTTACTTTTTTTTTTTCTTAAGAGAGAAAGGGGCAATAGCTTCTGGCGGATGTTTGAGCCACCAGCTTTGCACAGATTATAGGACACATTAGCTTCCCTTTACAGGCAAGGAGACTAAGGTTTAAGAGAACCTAGTGGGACCTGCCCAATACAGACTCCTGCACTCAGTAGCCTCTGCAACCAGAACCTGGTGAATCACTTCTAACTCATATTTTCTGAGCGCCATTAGAATGCTCTTCTTGGGTGACGCAGCCTTCTCTGTATCCTCCCCACAAGCACCAATGTCTATGACCCCAAACACTTCGAGTGGTTGCATGTGCTGTATGTATCCCGTGTCTGGATCACCCTGATCCTGTTACCCCCAAAAATATTAAAACCTCACCTGGAATGCTATCCCCAACCCTTCACAGCCCGGTTACAGCTTCCGCTTTGGAGTTCCCGGGTCTGTTTCATACCCTCAGCTTGTCCCACGGCACACGTGGTCGGAGGACTTAATTTCTGGTGAACCAAAGACGTGACAGCAGCGACGCTCCAGTTCCACGGGCATACTTTACTGATCTCAGGAGACCCTAACTGTGGACCCATGGAAGTCTCGCCAGGGAGGCCCTGCACCCCGCAAAGGTCACGGAGGCCCGCCTTTGTCACCATTGTTCCCAGCGGCAGGGAAAAACCGGGTGACACAGGGTTGAAGCGGGTTAAGGACAGGCCACGGTCTGTGAAGGCGGCTGCCCCCTCCCCACCGGCGACTCCCCCAGCTCCCCGCCGCCGCACTCGCCCGGGTCCCCGCGCATCAGCCGTTTGAATCTCCCGCCGCCGAGCGGAGCGCGCGCCCCAAGCGCGACGGCTAAGGGGCCCGAGCGCCAGCGAGGCGGGGCCCACGCGGGCCGGAGCTCGCGCGCCCGGAGCGCCGCCGGCTTCACGTGCAGCCCGCCATGTAGGTTGCGATCTCGGCCCACCACGACCTCGCGCGCCTCCGGCTTTCCCGTCTC
>LR751523.1:117480-163851 GCA_902729485.2 Mus minutoides | reverse complement strand
TTCAGCTCCTTTGGTACTTTCTCTAGCTCCTCCATTGGGGGCCCTGTGCTATATCATATAGATGACTGTGAGTATCTTCTTCTCTGTGTTTTATTTTAATGGAAAATTCTATAACATGAAACCTAGATTCATCTACAGGCTAGATCATGGATTCTCAACAGAGGAAAATCTTTAATGTTTCTCTTTCAGTCATGGGAGTGGTGAGGTGAGGGGAATTAAATATATTATTAAAAGAAATATCTTCAAGATGAAAAAAAAAAAAAAAAAACATCTGCTCTGAGTATGAGGTACTAGTATGCATTCTGACTTGGAAACAAGCCAAGATAGTAAGATTAAAATCAGAGAAGTAGGCAGTTTACCAACACAGAAGAGCTGGAAGTGAGAAATTCTGAGAGCTGCTTTCTCTTTTAACTTCTTTCATATTATACAACATTGCTTGTGTGCAAACCCTACCTGAAAACCTAATCATAGTTCCTGAGGTCTGAACTAGGAGTTACTCCTTCTTACATGTAAGAAAACTGTGAACTCGTCCTTCAATGACTCACTTTTCCATGTTTTTCCAACCCCAGATTTAATTGAGGTTAACATGAGTAGGTGTCATATGTCTTATATTCTACAGCCAGTAATGCTTAGACTGAAATAGGCTTCCTCTATCTCTGGATGTCTTTCTCACTGGATGTCTCTCATGGTGCTAAGTAAAATATTTTGTACAATTCAATGCTTCTACTCTTTCATTATTGGCCACCATTTTCTTCATGCACTTGCTGTACTTTCTGCTGGACTCTCCATATGTAAAATAATACAGCATGGGTATGGTGACGTTTCCATGCAGTTCATCGTCTGTCTAAGTAGTATGGAGGTAGTCAACAAAATATTCCTCAACTTCAAAAATAGTTTATGTTTTGAAAATTCATCTATGGCTTAGTTAACTAGAAGTTATATAAAATTTCCCATGAATCAATGTAATAAATTGAAGCTTTTCGGTCATATTTTACTCATGTGTCCTATATTCTGGATTCAATGATATTACAGTGTAGAAGAGAAAGGAAAGGCTGTCTTGTTGCCAAATCTCTTTAAGTAGAATCTTAAGTACAGGGATCTGTGGTTCCAACAGTTTACCCAGTTTCGCCGTTAGTGAGATTTCTATCACTATTGATAAAACAACTGAGAAAACAACTTAGATTAGGAAGGATTTCTTCTTACTTATAATTTCAGAGGATTAAGCCATGCGTTGGATTAATGTGGCAGGAGGATATCATGTGTGAGAAAATTATCCATCTGATTGCGGTTAGCAATCTAAAGCAGAGAGCAAGAAGCCAAGGAAAGGATACCGTCCCCCATAGAGCATGCTATCAGTTACCCATTTATTTCAGCTGTGATCTGCTTTCTAAGGTTTCAACCACTTCACAAATGTCCATTCAATTATGATTGCATCAGAACCCTAGTGATTCATCCATGTTTTTTAAAACCTTAGCAGTAGGCAAACCAGCATTATAGAACATTTTCAAGGGCCATCAAGACCTGACCCAGACACTAGTCCTTAAAGCATTACAATGTCTAACACTCTCAATTCTGCTTGATTTGTTTTATAAATTCCATTCCCATTGCAGTTGTTCTTATCGAAAATGTAGCAAAATAATATTTTCAGGAAAAATAGAGAAAGTATACTGAGGGATTTTGGCTGCTTGTGGTAGAGCCAATCATAAATTAGAGCCCTTTTTCTAATCTTGTCGTGTTACATGATATTGTCTTTGCTTTCATCATTTTGTCTGAATCCGTATACTTTCTCAAGGCCATGTTCCTTGAGAGACATTGAAGGATGCACACATTTCTCCATCTACAGACGCCACCCTGTGACAATATATTCATTGTGACTTTATATATTCTTTATAAATCCCTCATTATTATTATTATTATTATTATTATTATTATTATTATTATTATTGCCAAAAAACAAACAAACAAAACAAAACAACAATAACAACAAACAAACAAACAAACAAACAAACAAAAAAACAGTGGGTTTCTATGTGATTTCTCCATGCTCAGGCCATAATGTTGATATTTGATGAGCAAGAGTTCATGAAATCGAGTTTCTAACCAGCCAAATAAACAAATACCGGAATGAAGAGATACATGTAGAATGAGTAAGAAACTTTGCCAGGTATTTTTGTGGTGGAGGAATAACCCCTTTGAATATACAACAATCAAAAGGCTCAGTAACAAAACAAACAAACAAAAAATACCCCAAGCAACTCAGTCAATATAAAATGAGTTCATAAAATGAGCATATATTTCTCAAAAGATACAAAGCATATGCCCAAAGAACATGAGAAAAAGTCACCGTGGTTATTCATCAGAGAAATGCAACATAATTACAAGACATTGAGATTCCATTTTCTCCTCAATGAGAAGCAAAGAATATTTTTTAACAAGAATGCAGAAGAAGGTAGAAAAGGGTAAGTCCTATGTACTCTTAGTGGGAATTTGAATTATTCCAACCACTGTGGGCAGGGTTGAGGTCAGTATTTCACCTTCACTAACTGAAAGAAACCTGGTTGTGTGTCTTCTCTGTGTGTCTAGACCACATTTCTTTTTAATGAATGCATATATCTTAACATGCATTAGTATGTGCATTATCTTTGACCTAAAATTACATGTGCTTTAACCCAAATACTTGCAAATACTACTTAACACATCCTTTATGTGGCAAAGTGTGGTTCTCTATTAAGTAAAAATACAACCAATCTGATACTTTAAAAAATGAAAACTAATATGAATGGTTCACAGGCAATTTCTAAGTAGAGGTAGAGACTGACATCAAAGTTTTAGTAATATTCTGATGACTTGTTCCATGCACAGTAGTTAACTTGATTACTTCAGGCACTTTATGAATTAATAAAAAAGAATGGAGCACTCTTCCAAGAAATTATACCTAAATCTGACCCAGAAAACATAGGCTGAAACATGATTCTGTATTATGTGTGAGAATTACACACTATACTTATCTCCTTGGGAGATCATCTGAATGTATTATGACAGCATTATCTGAGAGTATGGAGTCTCAGAAAAGTGGACAATTATACTTAAACCACTTGATTTTGTTCTGAATATGCTCTTGCAGTATTATGGGGATCATGTAACAATGAGTGAATTCAAAACCAAGTTTAACCACAGATTGATCTCCTGACCTGGCCATTCACTGTAACATAATTTTACCTAGAAGATTAATTTTTGTTTCCTTGTTAGATTGCAAATACTTTTACATTGGAGTTATTTATGTGCACGTGGACTAATTTGTGATATTTAAAAAAAATGAAACAATAAATCTCATAATTGATTTAAATGAAAAGATTTTTATCCCTTTCATCTTACCTTCCTTGACTTAATAAAAGTGTTTTTATTTTACCAGGTTAGGCTGAATTTTTAACAAATATTAAATTATTCAAAATGAAAGTTTTTCTTGCTTAGATTTTATAAACAACCCAGTTTGGAATATTAGACAGTCAAATCTCAGTGTATCGCAGAGTTGTGAAGGAAATTTCAATCATAAAGTGACCCTTACATTCTCTAACTGCCTACTCAAATTTCTCAGTAGTCTCCAAATCAAACCTGTATTTCATTTCTGTTTTACAAACCAGAAGGGAAGAAAAAAAATACCTGGTGCCCAGAGAGGTAGAGTGTACTGGAAGTGGAGGGTCACTCAAGGTAGTGTTCTTGGAAAAGCGACAAGCCCTAGAAGGTAGAGGTGCCATTAAAGGTGCAATGCCCTTGACAGTGGGGTATTATTGAAGGTGGGGTGCTCTGGTAGATGATAGCCTTAAGAAGCTATAATGCACACCGTGTTTGATTATCAGCAGTGATTAACACATGTCACTTGGACCACAGGCTTTTGGTTCTTTTGGAGCAGTGTACAAAGAGGCCGAGGTTGCTGTCACTAGTTCCAGAAGGCCCTGAGATTCAAAGCACACTCTGCTTCCTGCTTTGTCCATAGCTTTGACAGATCATGAAGCCTGAGAGCACTTGTTACCTAGATGGTAGTGCTAACACCAGTGACTAAACCACAACATAAACTGCGCAGAGAGTGAAGATTATATACCCACAGTGTACAGTCATCTAGCTCTTCTATTAGAAGAATAAAATATGAGTGTGATTGATAGTCCTTCTTTCTTTCCACAGTTTACTCTCCTACACTAATGCAAAGAACATCGATTTTGCTTCGTCCTCATGTGTTCTGGAAAGATATATGAATCCAGTGTTCCAGAAAATAATGCAAAAACATAAAACAAGATTGGTTATTGTTTTGTAGTTATTGCTTTTTTTTAATAGCCCTGTACATGCTGGTGTTTCTAATATGAATTTGTGGAAATATTGTATGAATGCTTCTACATGTGCACATCTTAGATGTGCTGTCAGTCATATGCCATTGTTTACTCATTTTGCAGCTTCATTACTTTTATTTGATTAAAAATACTTAGCAATGTTTATTTATCAATGCAATTTTTCTATTTTTAAAATATTTTCTGTCCCTGGTTTAGGAGAGGAAGGAAGAGTGAGTGGGTTTAAGTGAGTGGTCTCTTCTGTGGGTGTTGGATATGCATTTAACTCTAAGAACACCTTGCTGTTATAATAAAGGATAATCTCATGACTAGGCAACTGTAAATGTTGTTCATGTCTCAGGGCAGTTCTTTGGTGATTTTAGAATCACAAATTCTGGTACTATTAGCAGAAGGTCCTTCCCAGACAGGATAGGAAAAATTGGTCACAAGCCCAGATGGTTCTTTGTGATGTCTAGCGTGTGACTTTATCTTAACACTGACATTAGCTCCAAATAGTTTTTTCATCCTGCTGAATACCGTGTCCTCTCTTGTCAATTGTCTGGATGTAGTCTGCTAGCCATGTTTCAATAGGTTTGTCAGGGACTCCAGAGTCCCTGCATGTGCAGGATATGGGACATTCAGTGTTTGAAAGCCCCAAACATAACAAAGGTCTTTCAGAAACAATGGCTTGTTGATGATGTTATGTTTAAGGAATGAGATTAGTGCATTTTCCCAGTGCATCATGTTCTGCTGTTGCTGCTACATTGTGCAAATGTTGCCCTCCCACCCCTTTGGAATATACACTATTTAAAGTGAAATGCAGATTCTTAGAATCTTAGGTCCAGCCCTCTGCTTTCATGTATGTTCCCTCTTAGTAGGAAACAAGTTATTCCTAACTATGCCAGTTTGTTCGGATGGACTTTGTATTTTTTACCCTTCTCTATGAAGCTCTTTATTTTCTTTTGAGATTGAAATTAAAGATTCCCAGCTGTCTTCCAACTCTCCTGATATCTGTTGTCCAACATTCATTTACATTTTAAGAGAATATGCCTGTGTGTCTTCTGCTATCTGTTGGAAGCAGCATGATAGTTGCTTTTATGATCTTAGTCAAATTATTGACCATTTATGACTTTAAGGTTATGTATTCACAAAGAGATCATATGTCATACTTTAGGTTCTCAGTAAATCAATGGTTACTGTAGTAACTAATATTGTTCTATTAATCTAGTTAAAATTTTATCAATGAAAGGAAGCTATGAAAGATGTTTAAATCCATAGTAAAATTTGATTGTAATGTTAATCATTAATCATATGTGAATCTAATTATCATAAAAATTGTTTTGGAGCCAAGTAACTCAAAGTATTTTTATTTGTCAGGATTGAAAATGTCTTTATTCTTCATCTATTTTTCTCACTAGTCTAGCCTTCTTTGTTAAGTGGTGATAACATGTTTGCTCATGTGATCTTCAGTTTGGTTGTTTAGTAGTGTTTATACATTGGTAGTGGTCTTATCTAATAACTCCCTTTCTCCTTTCTATCATGCTCTATTATAAACTGAGGTTATGAGTATCTTACTGACATTTAAATACAATGTTAAAAAGAAACTAAATATCAGGGCTCTGATATATCAATAAAACCATGTGCATTCGCCTTTCATTAACACAAGTAAAGAGAACAGAATGCACAATTATTCCCTTTGTGTTCTGTGCCAGTCTTCTAGCCAAACTCTCAACTAGCATTGTACTGAATTCTGAGTGTCACTTTTTAAAAGGGAAGTTGACATAAATAAATAAATGAATAAATAAATAAATAAATGATAGATTATAGTGAAAGAAATTGTCATAGGGTTTCCATCAATAAAGAAATATGATCACAGCAAGTCTTGTTTTTTTTTTTTCTTTTTTTCCAATAATTTATTTTTCATTCACTTTACATTTTGATCAGAGCTCATTCCCTCCCTCCCTCTTCCCAGTTCCAGCCTTACAGATTTCTCCTTTGTTACTCCCTCCCCTTCTCCTCAAAGTAGGGATAGACCCCTATTAGGTGCCACTCTACCCGGACTAGGCATACCCTCTCCCACTGATACCCATGCAGTCATTCCAGGTAGAGGTGGGGATCCAATGGCAGGCAACAGAGGCAGAGACTCCACTGCTCCAATTGTTAAGGGATTCACATGAAGACCATCTGCTACAAATGTTTAAGGGGTCTACATCCAACACCTGCTTGTTTTTTGGTTGGTTGTTGAATCTCTGTTAGCCATCCTGAACCCATATTATTTGACTCTGTAGGTTTTCTCGTGTCTTTGACCCCACTGGTTTAATCAATTCTATCCCCTACTCTTCCACCAGACTCTACCGCTCTGCCTAATGTTTGCCTGTCAGTCTCTGTATCTGTTTTCATCAGCTGCAGGATGAAGCTTCTCAGAAGAGCATGCTAGGTTCCTGCCTGCAAACATAACAGAGTATCATTAATAGTGTCAGAGGTGGCTCTCTTACATGGGATATGTCTCAAGTTGTAACAGTCATCGGTTGGCTCTGATCTGTCTTTTTCTCTACATATCTTGTAGTGAGGTCAGATTTTGGGTTGAAGGTTTGTATATTGGTCCATGTTCCCTTTCCTCAACTGAAGTCATGTCTGGCTAGAGGATGTAGGCATTTCAGTTTTTGTTTACCCTGTGGGTAGGAATCATAGGTAGGATTATTATAGTCCTTGAAGTTCTAGCTAGAGCAATACGATGACTAAAGGGCTCAAAGGGCTACAAATTGGAGATGTCAAAGTATCACTATGTGTAGATGATATAGTATTCATAATCAAACCTATAAATTCTACTAAAGAACTCCTGCAACCAATAAATACCTTCAGCAAAGTCCTGGATTAAAAATTGACTAAAAAATTCAATAGCTCTTTTTCATACAAATATTAAATGGGATGAAAAAATTAGGGCAATGAAACCCTTTACAATGTCCACAAATAATATTAAATACCTTGGTGTAACTCTAACCAAGCAAGTAAAAGGCCTATATGACAAGAACTTCAAATTGCTGAAGAAAAAAATTGAAGATAATATTAGAAGTTGGAAAGAATCTCCCATGCTCACGCCTTTAATCCCAGCACTCAGGAGGCAAAGGCAGGCAGATTTCTGAGTTCAAGGCCAGCTAGGTCTACAAAGTGAGTTCCAGGACAGCCAGGGATAGACAGAGAAACCCTGTCTTGAAAAACCAAAAAAACCAAACCAAAACAAAAAAAACCCAAAACTTGGGGATGGCTTACAGTTACAGAATAATTCATTATCATCATGGTGGGAAGCATGGCAGCATGCATTCAGACATGGTGCTGAAGAAAAAGTTGAGAGTGCTATAACTTAATTGGCAGTAAGCAAGGCAGAATCTGGATTTCTTTCACTCTGGGCATAACTTGAGCATTTAAGGCCTCATATCCCCATCTCAAGTATGACAAACTTCCTTTAACTACATGACACCTCCTTCAGTAAGGCTATTCCTCCAAATAGTGCCACTCCCCTGGTCCAAGCATTCAAACATATGCATCCATGGTGACAAACCTGTTTAAACAACTACAGATATCAAGAGTGGTGAATGGATGAAAATGTATAATATAATAACTGGGGAAAAAGTAAGTAAAGGAACTGGGTGGGAAACACAGACTTTCCAACAGAGGAAACAAAATCTTAGTTGGAACCTAACAGATTTCCTAAAATATTTGAAGTGCTGTCAAGAGATGGAGAGAAAGCATAGAATTATTCATTGTCATGGTTGAGATTCAAATCAGTAGTAATATCTGAATTTGAAAAACCTGATGCTGTTAGTTGGGCCTCTAGGAGGGCAGATATTTGTGCCAAACTAGTGGTCTGAAGTCAGGAACCTCTATAGTTAAATTGGGGAAAGGATGAAAGAGGTTGAGGAGGATGGTGACCCCATGGGAAGATCTGCACCACCCCAGAGATCTCTCAAACCCTGAGTGATCAACCAGGCAGCATACACTGGCTAATCCAAGGCCCCAGATATATATATATATATATATATATATATATATATACATATACACACACACACACAGTGGAGGACTGCCTAGGCTGGCCTCAGTGAAAGAAGACAGACCTAGCCCTTGAGAGACTTGGGGTACCAGGAGTGGGGAGGATTGGAAGGGTGTTGGGAGTCTGGGGATATCGGGACATCCTCTTGGAGATGGGAGAAGAGGAACAGGATGGGGAACTATTAGACAGTGGAATGGTAAAGGATAGTGACTGGACAGGCAAAATTATTTAAAATATTTTTTAAAAAGACATGATGTTCAGCTCATTGTAACATGTTGGAAGTAACATTCATTTGAGGAAGGAACCATATGCCTTGAGAAGTTATAAATCCTATTGGAGTCTGACTTTATGAGACAGTAGCTCCACATAGTCTCTAAGTTGTGACTGTTCAAATATCCTGGCACATTTTAATATGTATATTTATATAAAATGGATGTTTCTTGGCACTAAAGGTTCTAATCCCTTAAAATGATACTAAAGCTTTAAATATTTAATATATTTAATATCTTTACAGATATGTCAATCAAGTAAATGTGTGGATTTGTCAAGAATAACATTTTAAATGTCTCTCTGCATTTAATTTTTTTTTGTATATTAGAATCATTTTTGTATTTCCATACTTCACTCAGAAATGTAATTGACCTCATTCTGTAGCATATAAAATACCATTCACTATAACTCAAACTAAAAGATGCAATTTACGTTATTGGACTATCACTTGACATCAATAAAAATAACATAAATGCCTTAGTATAAAACTAAATCTATTGAAAATAAATCTTGAAAAACTTCTATAGTAATGTCGATGAGGCTAGTACAACTAATCTCATACAAGTTACCTCAACCATGAGATTTATCTGTGTTTCTTTTTCTTTTGCTGTGATACAACAACCTGAGAAAAGCACCTCAAAGCAGAAAAGTTTCATTCTAGATGACAGACAGTTCAAGCCATAGTCCACCATGGCAGAAAAGTCAAAGCACTAGGAAAATGAAACAGATCCTCACATTCCAACACATCAAAACTCAGGAACAAAGGGCAGTGAATGCTTGTACTTGGCTCATTTTTTCCTTTTAATATAGTCCTGAATCCCAGCCGTTGGTATGACACTGCCTACAGAAGGTGGGACTTCCTACCTTTATGAGTCTTGTCACAATAATCCCACCCACAGGCATGCCAAGAGGCCATCCCCTAGGTGATTCTAGATCTCATGAAGTAGAGAGTTGAGTTTAACAATTGCAGTATGTAATTGTCTACTAAACATCTGGATATTCATTTCATATATGAATGTGATCAGTAAATAAAATATTGAGTTTTATTTAGTACCCAAAATAATATTATCTACTGGGGATTCTGAAAATAGTAACTGTTAATATAAATCCAACTAGTCTACTGGTCTAATTGTTATATGAAAGCTATGAAGATAAAATACTTCAATCAGGGACTGTGGTTCTATTTCTATTTACTTATTTGTTAAATAAAAGAACTAAATATAACTCATGACACCCATCACAGGAATGTCTGTTTTAAAATAGTTTTGTGCTTATACAGTGTAGTGGATTGGAAATGTTTGCCACAGGGAGTATGTGGCACTATTAGAAGGTACGTCCTTGTTGACATAGGTGTGTCTTGTTGGAACAAATATGTCATTGAGAGAGTGGGATTTGAGACCCTTCTCCTAGCTGCCTTGAAATCAGTCTTTTGGTTCCATCCAGTACAAGATGTAGAACTCTCAGCTTCTTCTCCAGCATCAAGCCTGCCTGAATGTTACCGTGCTTTCTTCCTTGATGATAAAGGAATAACCAGCTAAATCTATAAGCTAGCCCCAGTTAAATGTTGTACTTTATAAGAGTTGCCTTGGTCATAGTGCCTTTTCACAGCAATCGAAACCTAAGACATACAGTAATTATCTAATTTTTTAAGCCTTACATAAATCAAGTTTTAACTGCATTAAATCCAACATTTAAATATATATTTAATTTTTCTTAACTTGTGATACTTATATAAGAAAATTTTGCATATCGTAAATTTAAAAAGGTACTTGCCTTTTTCCAAAAAAAAAAAAAAAATGTATGCTAAATTTCAACATCTCAATCTCTAATATGATTTACTACTGGGGAGGCATGATATTAAACATCTGTTATAAACCCACCTCAATTATTTTTGGAGAAATTGGACATCTGAGCTTTGTTCACCGAAAATAATTTTAAAAGTTGATTTCATTTTGATAATAGATAAAACTTCAACTAATACATAGTATCGGTATCTTGCATACTATGATGGAAAAAATGGAACTATAAACATAGGACAACTATTAGGCTCTTCAGAATTTTTCCAACATTTTCTAAATTCATCCTCCTCTTCCCCCTTTAAGATTTCAAGAAGCTTGATACAGAGAAGATTAGCAAGCACAGGAGGTCTTGGAAGATTTCCATTATCAATGCAGCATAGATTTGGAGATTTGTCACAGCTGGAAGATAGAAAACTCTGGGAATTATCTTAAACTGTGGTATTAGCTTCAAACAAGATTCCTATTGAATATTTGAAGTCAGAAAAGCCTGTCTTACTTTACAACAAAATTAAAACCCGTGTGATTGCACAGTCTTCTAAACGTTCCAGATTGTTGATTAAAAGGTAGCTAAATAGTAACAAACCCATATACTTACATAATAATTGTTGTTTGAAATCCTGATATAATAATGCATGCTAGGTTTTCAGGGTTTTTCATGGATATTAAACTCAATGGCTTAGATTAGCTCAAAGTAATAAGAAAGAGAAATGAACTTTTAATAATCCTAAAAAATTAGAGGATCAAACTGCTAAGCCAAGTTTGACACCTTTAAAAGGAAGAGGCCATTACTTTGCTGAAGTTCACTGTTAGTTTTACTCTTTAATTCCTTCAAGGCTAAGTGCAATATTATGTCAAGAGGTAAATATATTTTTCCACTGACTGGAATTTATGTTATTGATATGATTTATGGTTGTCAAATTCTCAGGCAATCCCCACTACATGGAAGTTTCAAAAATTAATAGTGAATAAGATCCATTAAAATGTTGCCAAATGAAGTTTTGTCTCTTAGATTAGTTTTCAATAAAAATTCTTCTATCATTTTTTAATAATGGAAAACAAAGTTCATATAGTTCTGCATATAACATTAACCCAAACCTTCTAAAGATAGTCAGTGGCTCACTTGGGAGGTTGATGAGAAGGAACACGCATACTGATGTGTGTGTTGTTTGCAAGCCTGTTTGCTTAAAGCTCATCTCCCCATTAAATTCCTATGTGGACCCGGAAGTAGCAGTGCATTTTGTCATTGCTGTGTCTGATTGGACAGCAGTTCAAAATTGTCCTTTTTGTGGCTAGTGATGGTTTAATGCAATAGTTGCAAAAACAAACAAAAACCAAAAACCACAAAAACAAACAAACAAATTAGATGTTAATTTAAAAGAATGTAGAGCCTCTTAGATGCATGAGCTCTTTTATAAATTATGATTTGCTTTGCATCAGATTGTGAGAATTCATTCAACCAAGTTATAGGTGCCCACCGAAGTGCCTTTAGAAGCCGATGTATGCTTCAGTTACTTCTCACATACAAATGATTTTTACTTATTCTAGAATACCTTTTTACGTCTAGAAAACCTGTCCTAAATAACAGCTCATGCTATTATGGAATTTATTGGAGAATTATAAAATTTTCTAAAATAGAATACATAAGAGTTATGAGGACACAAAACATTTCAAGTTACGGAAAACACACACACACACGTTAATATTACCACTGGAAGCTTGACTTTGAGGTCAAAAAATATTTGACCTTTGTCACAGCCCAAATTCCTTTATAGATGACAAATATTCATTTGTGGCATCAATATCAATCAGTAGTACACACTCACATGTTTCTTTGTCACACGGAAAGAAAGGGGTGTAAGCTGTTGTAGTATTTTAAAGGGGATTTCTGCTCCACTTTATCCCACTTAGTCCCTAAGTAAAGGACATAGAGACTTCATATTTTATTAACAATTGCTGGCTATATGCATGGCAAGTTCTGATCTATTCTAACCTGATTATCAATAACCAGACAGATGCCCCATTATATATGCACTGAGTCTTGCTCTGTTCTAGGTGTGAGCTCAGGACAAGCTTCTCGTGGTAATGTGATCCTGACCCATTATATGTCATGGAGACTTCACTTCTTCTCTCCTTTGTTCTTCTCCTCCTGTTCTCCACCTGAGATACCATCACTCAATCAGAAGTTTGAGCTTTCTCTCCCTCCCACCCCTGCCCAGTCACAGGCTCTAGGTTTTTATTTACCAATCAAGGATCATTAGGGAGCATTTTTTACAACACATTGTTCAAGATAAAGTTTATGTCCAGACAACAACATGATCATGGGGCAAAGAATTCAACATCTGAACACACAACACACAAGACCAACCCCAACAGTCAGTGACCCTTGGTCCCTTTCAGTGGAAGTCAGATATGCTTTCAAGTGTCTCCCAAGGCATGATCAGCTTCCTGCAATGAATGCTTCAATACTCATAATACACTTTTTAAAATAGAAATTTGCCTAAACATAAATAAATATTTTCTCTTCCAGGAAATGTTTCTATTCTAGAAACTATTTAAAAATCATTAATGACTATGGAGCTGGAATGAACACAAGCTTGGATCCCAGGATATACATCAGCTAGCTTACAAACATCTGTAATTCCAGTTCCAAGATATCTGAAACCCTATTCTGGCCTTCACAGGCATAGGAAAAAAGTGTTGCATATACAGACAACTTACTCATATATATAAAATAAAATCTCCTTTTAAAATAAAAGCAATTTTTCCTCCAGATGTAATTTGTTGAGACTGGCACCACCCTCAAGCATAAGTGTAGCCATTTTGTTCCATGTCTGCCAGCTATTTCATATTGTTGCTGTAATATACCTGACAGGCAATGACACTGAAAATTAACTTGACTCAGAGCAGGGTTCATACTGATTAAATACTCTGTTATGTTCTGAGGTTTGTTAATCTTAAGATATTATACAACCATAAGTTCCACTTAGGATCAATCAGAATAAAGGTCAGTCACAACTGTTCTGTCTAACTAGCAAGAAAAGCTTGAATCAGAGCCAACCACTGTGCAGTACTTTCTGCACATTCACATGAGCTTATTGTATTTTTTCCCCCTTTATTAGCTGGCCCTGAGAAATTTGGCGGGTCATTGCCTCAGTCCTCAAATTCTGAGGTATGACCCTGATTGATTAGTCTTAGGGTTTGTGCTCAATAAACCATCCATGTCTGACTGAGATCAGTGTTTGGATGGTTTGTGGGATAATTCCTGGACCTCAACATAGTTGTTTTCTCAGAGGTTTATTGCTGACTAAACTCTCCCTCTCTAGTCCTTTCTCAACTCAGAATGGCTGTTTGAACTCAACTCTCTCAAACTCCTCTCCAAGCTGACTGATTCGACCTGGCTTCTTCCATTTTCCCACTTAATTGCTCTATATGGCCTCAAACTAACCCTTGAAATTTATTCTGATCTTCTGGCTCCTTCTTAACTCTGGGTTCAAATCCCTCTGCGGATCTGTACTAAACTGCATGAACTCACAAATGAACTCACCTCCACTGTACTGTATTCAACTCAGTGACTCCCAACTGATGGACCTGCTCTCCCTGAGATGCCCAAAGCTCTTGTCTCTAGCTGCATGTGTAGCAGAAGATGGACAAGTCAGCCATCATCGGGAAGAGAGGCCCCTTGGTATTGCAAACTTTATATGCCCCAATACAAGGGGGAATGCCAGGGCCAAGAAGTGGAAGTGGGTGAATAGGGGAGAAGGGCGGGGGGAGGGGACGTATAGGGAACTTTCGGGATAGCATTTGAAATGTAAAATAAGAAAACATCTAATAAAAAAATAAATGAAAATACATTCAAAGTAGGAAAAAAAAAAAGCTTCTCTTTTCTGTCCTTTTCTCCTGAGAGTTGGGCACATCCTATCTCTGATTCATAAGTTAGTCTGTCAAATCTTTCTCTGACTTTTACTTTGTCTGTTTCTCAATTAGGTATCATTTTCAAACATGGCTGTTTTCTCCACAAACCAATTCAACCTTAAACGTGTGTACTAAGGGTATGTCTATATTCCCACCAGAGGGAATAAAAGTTTGTGGCACATCTGCATTCCAGCCAGATCAGACAGACCTAAGTCTTTCCATGTGATCCCTAACCAGAGCAAACCGTTGCTGGACTAAAATTTTTCTACATTCTAACCACACTATATTTATGAGTAGACTCTGTTGCAGAGAAAGTGTGTCAAGTTTGGGTTCTTTCTAGGATTTGTGTCTGCATTAGGTAGTAGACAAATGCATTAGTTTGAATAAATTGTTCTTCAGGATAGGATGTTAATGAGAGGAGAAGACAAATGGAAAAAAAATCAAAGAATACTGAATTAAGTTGAAGAAAGAAGAGGACTTAATTTTAAGATGGAAATTAAGACTGAAGGACCAAGGGCATAGGTAAATATGATGGGGTACACAGAGATGATAGATATGTACAGTTCCATCAGAAAACATTAGGGAGGACTTTAAATGTCATTTTGGGAGATGCGAGGAGAGAAATTTCAAACTAATTTTTAGACTCAAGACGACAAAGTCACCAAATAAGTGAAAGGCTAAAAATTATGTTTAAGGTCTGGTACTTATTATAAATATGAAGATGCTAGAGCAACCCATTTCACAGAGAAGTGAGCATGGGAAATGTGTCATTCTTAATGCTAAGGTTGAATATGCATCTGTGTAAACAAAACATTGTGTTTACTGTATGTTAAATATTTTAAATTTAGGATAAAATCTCTTAGGAATTCTACTGAAACTCTGTCTATACTCAGAAGCTATTAATCTAGTAAATAGTGCTATCAATTTTATAAATGTTCTTTCATTATTTGTCTAATGACAAAAGTAGCCTCTTCTAGACACAAACAGAGGACCAAGCCTTATAGGATACATAAGGGGAAATTTTATAAAACCACAAAATTATACTGTAGAGGAGGATCCTAAGTAAACCCAAAAGACATAGTTTTAACTATTTTTATATTTTTACATGTATTTCTTTGTAATACTTGTAATTGTTATGGTTAAAATCTTTTGTTTTGTGATAATATGTAACATGGTAACAAAGCTATTGTAAACCTTCTCTTAACTCTAGCCAACAAAAGCAATCAGCTGTAGATGTATGTCAGACAGCACTGGTATTTGCAATATCGACTTCAGAAATGCCCAAGCAACCCATATTCTGTTCTATTTCTGAGAGTTAATGAGATGTTACTTTAAGATAAACCTAGTCAGCATCAGATGTGGGGCTAAAGTGACAATAGATCCCTGGGGCTACCCCCGGGGGCTTTGCTTTTAGAAGAGTGAACTCATGCTTTTTCTAGAAACACATGGATAAAATTGTAGATGATTGGGCTATAGTCTAATTTACAGGGAGTCTAAAACAATTTTAGGAGCTTAACATTTCAATAGCCCTTTAGGGTATTAACCATGTCAACTGGCTTGCAAATCAAAAAAATTGATAGCTCTATTATTAAAGGCATGTGAAATATCAAAGACAGAATGAGATGCAATGCTTAACTGTTTTATGAGGTGCTCAGAAACTGCTGACTGGTTTGTTGGCTTAAATCCTGCCGAATGAAACCTTTTAATTGCCTTAAGAATATTCTACTAAATAATTGAAAAGACCTGGACCTAATAGAGAATATATATATATATATATATATATATATATATATATATATATATATATATATACAATGGGAGGGATGTGAGATGAATGTGTATATGTTATATTCAAGTTAGAAAGTGTTTGTTTTTGGTTGTGAGCCTAGCCTTTAAAGGCTGAGCCAGCCATGGAGCAGGGTGGGGCCGGGGGAGGGTATAGGGAACTTTCAGATAGCATTTGAAATGTAAATAAAGAAAATATCTAAAAAAAAAAAAAAAAAAAAAAAAAAAAAAAAAAAAAAAAAAAAAAAAAAAAAAAAAAAAAAAAAAAAAAAAGAAAAGAAAAAATAAAAAGAAAAAGAGTTTGTTTAGGTTGAATTTAACATAAAATGGTTACTATTTTAACCAGACTAACAGTTAAAACTCTAAAAATTGAATAAATTGTAAAAAGAATATAATTTTTTCTTTAAATCCTCCTTTTTAGAGTTTTATCTTGTTTATAGTATATTTTAATTGAATCACTGAATTATTTTAAATACTGTATTACATAAATTTGGAATATTGAGCTAAAACAAAATATTCAGTATCTAGTACTACACAGCAAGCATTTTGTTATATTTAGATATTTCATATATAATCAAAAATAAAACACATTTACTAAGTTATATTACCTTGTCTATATTATATGAGACACAGGTATCAGGCATTTTCAAACAAATTTTACTCTGACATAAAGACATTTTATTATGTTTCTCAGAGATGCAAGTAGTGCTTCAGTATCATAAATACTATGAATGTATATATTATCACTATAGCTTGTTACATTATATATTTTGGATTGACTTTTCAAACAAAGTAGTTTCAAATAATTTAATTAAAATACTTTAACATTTCTAGCATTCAGAAAGTGCTCAGTACTGCAATTAAAGTAAGATAATAATCCAGCAACTTAATTAAAGTTTGTGAGTGGGCACTTGGAAGAATAACAGGGCCTTTCTTGTCATAGTTTTAACTAGAATAAGAAATATTGAACTAGACTTTTCTCTCAAATAGAGGAGACATGTCAACCAACCCCAAGAACTCACAGATATTTCAATGAAAGGAACATATGTAACTCTTAGAGTCTATACTTGGTCATCATATTGACTTTATGTACTAATGAAGATATAAATAGATAAATAAAAAATAGCCACAAAGGAAGTTGTTACAGAAATTTCCAAGGTAATGTGCTGAAAATGTGTCACAATGTACTCCTATGATCTTTCTCAGTCTTGAGGATACTCTGGGTCAACCATCCTGACATTTAGCAAGCCTTTTCTAAAGGACAGAATGGTGATTATCTTTCCTTCCAAATATTTAGAAGTGGACTAGTTTGTGGCTAACCACCTGCCTGCTAAAATAAGCTGTACCAATTTGGTTGGGAGAAGGGATATTAGGGCATGTGAACATGTGATGACTCTGGGCAGGCCCACTGTGTTCTGCCATGCCATGATCTTGGAACAGAATACCACTCTGATTAAGGCTCATGCCTCATCCTTGATGTCGTTACAGAGTGACCTTTAGTGTGTGAAGCCTGACATGCCTGTAACACTGGCGTTCATCCTCATGATTTCATTTAAACGTTATTTCAATTAATTGTTTCTGTTTATAAAAGAAAAGACAAGCAAATAAAAGAAAACAACAACAACAATAACACATTTACTCGGTAATGATGCAAACCTTTAATTCTAGCACTCAGAAGGCAGAGGCAGACAGATCTTTGTGAGTTTGAGGCCAACCTGAATAATAGCTTATTTCAGCAGGCAGGTGGTTAGCCACAAACCAAAAATACCAAATGGAGAGAAAACAGCAAATACACAGGAATAGAAATTATACCAACTCAACAATACGATATTAGACAGCAAACTAACAAGACTAGAAATAGACATTCAGTTTTGAATTTATTATATTAATAATTTTTACTATGGAAATCCAATTTTAAAGTCAGAAAAGTTACTTAACAGCTGCGTTGTCTAATTTCTTTGTCCTGTATTCTGAACACACCAGGATTTCTGGACTTCACTGGTGATTATTAACAACTTTATGTTTCTGAACTCTAACCTAATTTGTTTCAATTTCTCAGAATTTTATTCACTCATATACTGACCTTCAGCCTTTTCTATTCTATCTATTAAACAGACAAGAGTCCCTCCCTAAATGCTCGTTTTTGTCTCGTTCACATTTTACTGTTATTATTTTCATTCTAATTGTAAATGTGCTCATGTGCAATGACTATTGGATCTGAACCAAACACTGTTCTATCTTTCTCAAGTTGACCCCTCATTATCTCTGTGTGTTACTTTCTCTGACTAGAATATTGACGGGGAATCATTAAGTAGCATGACTCAAGCCACATAGAGTGTCCCTCATTCCTGAGGATTCTAATTTTGTGGTTTCTTACTGTTACATTTTGGCCCACAATTTCCCTTTTTATTGTATAACTGCTACCCATGCCTTTGCAGTTTTATATTTCTTAAATATTTAATTGTATTAATGCAAATTATATAATTGTATTCCTTCATGTATTCCTTTAGTATCTCTAATTCTCGGCCCCAAATTATTTTGTTTACTTGATTAGTTTTGCCTTTCTTGGGGATGGAATTTCTATAATTCCTGTTGGTTATACATTATCAAGTCTGGAAGTCCAGCTCCCATGGGTTTAAGTCCTAAGATGTCTCAGATGCAGTATACATTGGACATGTCTTTACTGCCTGGTTATCCTGGCTCTTCAACTCTTTCTCATTGAGTATAATTTGGCTTCTGTAGCATATGACCTGAACACATTTTAGCCTTTAAACTTTCTGTCATGTGGTCCACATTTTATTTATCCATGATTTCACTTCTCATCCTTTCAGAAAAGCTTCACTAGACAAGCACCATATATTACTGTTATTCCTGAATTTCTTCCTCAAATTGGGCTTCTTATGTGCATATATGGTATGTGTGTACACATGTACATAAGTGGGCATATGTGGAATACAAAAGTTGACACTGTGTCTCCTAAATAAATTCTCAACTGATTTGTCAAGTCAAGTCTCTTACTTGAACCAGGCTCTCAATTCTCCTAGGCAGCTTCATCCGGGGATCCAGTGCTTATCTCCTATATGCTTGTGTTTCATATCCCATTCCCTTTGCACTTACTTGAATGTTTGTGTTTGTGTTTCTTTTTGTTGAGCTCAGAAATATGTATTTTAACACAATTTAACATATTCTATATTTGAGAGATAATGGCTTTCATATTTTCTTAGATATGATTTGTTAATTGGAAGTAATATCTTTTTTTCTTTAAGTCAGTTCAACCGTGTGCCTCATGTTTCCTTGGCTAAATGCTTTATCTGTTGAGTCATATCCACAGCCTCTGGTGTTACGTGTCTTAATTTTTCTTTTATAGAGGTTTCAATTACAATCAGCATTAATGAACATAACAGTGACAAACCTAAATGAAGTACCTTAGGAGTAATATAACTTCAGTCACTGTTTACCAAAATGGTTATAGGATAATTTCCATTGATGAGATTTTGTACTGCTTATAAATACTTATGTTTGTGTTTCTTTTTGGTGAGCTCAGAAATATGTATTTAACACAATTTAATATATTCTATATTTGAATGATGATGGCTTTCATATTTTCTTAGATATGATATGTTAATTGGAAGTAATATCTTTTTAAGTCAGTTCAACAGTGCGCCTCAGGTACAGATCAACAAAACTTCTTACACATTTAGCTGTGGCCTTCCTATACAACATTTATCTTTTTTTCTTTTTCTTTTTCTTTTTTTTTCTTTTTTGGTTTTTCAAGACAGGGTTTCTCTGTGTAGCCCTGATTGTCCTGGACCTTACTCTGTAGACCAGGTTGGCCTCGAACTCCAAAATCCACCTGCCTCTGCCTCCCAAGTGCTGGGATTAAAGGCGTGTGCCACCACTGTCTGGCTTATTATTTTCTTGATGCCTTAGAAATGATTTAAGTAGAAGAAAAAGTCAAATTTCAGTCAATGTTTTCTGATTTTTTGCTTTATTTTAACAGCATATGTGTGTATACATAAATTCATATATGTGTATATTTTTAAAGCATAGGAAAAATAAGATGAAGCAGTATATCAAATTTGAGATGTTAAAATACTTCTCTTGTGACTGGTAACAGTAACATTTCCAATTTCCAAGTATGGAGAAAATTTGTAAATTATTGTGTATCCCTTTAATTTGAGATATAACTTTTCCTTACTATAAGACTTACATGAATGAGAAAACTGAAAAAAAAAATCATCATGGGCTTACTTTAAAATATCCCTAAATGAAGACAGAAAATAATCTTCCTGACAGTTTATTTGCATTTTGGTTTATGGTGAGTATAGAGAAAATTCACAATGAATCTACCATCTACTTAATTTAATAAACGTTTATAGTAGCAACTCTCTGTCAGGGAATGTGGTAAGATTTCTAAGTAAGATGGAGCTTTTGTTTTGGAGGAGTTGCCAAACATGCATAATGAGTTCTATGTATATGTAATAGCTTTAAAACAATGGACAGAGTGTTATACTTTCAAATTATACAATTGTCATTACAACAGACATGAGGATGTCCTTAAGCTTGCTTCAAGGAGAGCAAGGTCTCTAAATAGGACTGGAATACTTATGGAGGGAAGGGTTCAATTGTACTTATTGTCCAATATGTCTCTAGTGGAATAAAATGATAAATCTGTGCTCCTCTCTAGGGACACTCTCTCCTATGGCTGCACTGCTTTTCTGAAGATGATTGAAATACATCACTGTGAGGTTGATCCATATGGATGAAGTAGTAATCTGAAGAAAAAACAGTCAGAAAGGACAGAACACTTGAATGTGCAAGTTTCTAGAGTCAGTTCACTTACTTAATACTCAGTAATGCTAACTTCCCACTTTCATTCACTTATATTTATATGCACATTCCCACATGGAACAGTAGTCTGACATTTTCCTTCAGCCTTTGTCATCACACTGCTATTATTGGCACTGCATGGCATTCTATGCATTCTTTCCTACTTGTCATTTGCCTCCTTTCTACTATAATGCAAGATTTCTGACGACGGAAATATGTCTATTACTATATTTGTAAGATTTGAACATACTTCTATATAATAATTATCAACATTGAGCTGTCGGGTTTTGTGCATCAACTTGACACTAGCTAGAGTCTTTAAAGAGAAAGGAGCCTCAGATGAGGAAACATCTCCAAGAGATCCAGCTCTCAGGCATTTTCTCAATTAGTGATCAGTGGGTGAAGTCCCAGGTCATTATTGTGATGTGATTGCTATAACAGTAATCCTAAATTCTTTAAGAAAGCAGTCTAAGCCAGTCAGTAAACAGCACTCCTTCATGACCTCCTAATCACCCCTGCCCTCTTTGCTTTACTGTCCTAACTTCCTTCAGTGATGAACCTAAATGTGGAAGCATATATTGAATAAACCCTTTCTTCTCTATTTCCTTTTTAAGAATTATGTTTTGTTCAGCAATAGAAATCCTAACTTAGACAAACATATATTTGAAAAATGACTGATTAGTTGAATTACTTATTTAAATGTATGCCTCACACTTACCATTGAGAATGTGAGATCAACAGTTAGATTTCCCTAATTGTGAAGGAACTGACTGAGCATGTGACTCTAGTGGTGAACAACTGGACTTTAAGTCACATATTAAGGGACATATATAAAAAGTGATTTGAACATCTAATTAATAAAATCTAGCCATAGAAATCTTTTAATATTACCTAAATAATTCTAAACTTGATCAATGGATAAGACATGTATATGATTTTTTTTATGTTATGAAATATATGAGGTTTTGTCCTATGTTATGAACTTTTGTATTTTGATTTCTGTTTTAAAAGAGAAACATTATATATTAAAATTGAAACACTTATTATCAAACTGTGACTTTCTTTAGTCGTTTACTGCATCCATGTTCTTATAAAAAGTGTTTTGTAGGAATACAGATATCCATTTACATACAGATTGTAACCACTTCCCTTTTATTATACATATTTGAGTAGTGATATAGTGAAAAGATGGCCTGAAAATACTATTTAGCTTTTTTATGGAGAAGGTTTGGTGGCCCGTAAAGACATTAAATATTAGAGCCAGCATTGAATGCATCTGGCAGCTACTATGTTGGTGTTACCTGATGGCTATACACTTATGAATTTCACTGAATAATTGGCAATAGTAATAAATAAAAGAAAACCATTATTAATGGCTTTTTGTGGATAAGAAGGTTAGACACTTAAATACTATCTTGAGGATTTTAGGTACTGTGTCTCATGAATTCTCAGTCTTTGAAGGTAGTGTGTAGATACAACAAACATACTTGCTGTTAGTAAAGGAATGCTCTCCAATGAGAACTGCTTCAATCCTCAGGCTTGAGGAAAAACATGTATGCATGACTTTTTTTTACTTTTGGTGAAATTCTTCAGTTGCTTAGACATTTGATATATTTCTTTCTTTTTTTTTTTTTTTTTTTTTTTTTTAATAAGTCTATGTTTTAGGAGAGCTATCCAATTGTAGGTTTTGATGGCTGGTGAATTTCATACTGATAAGATGGCAGCCCAATGCATCTAGCAGGACAAGAAATTTTAACTAAATAAACTAAAAATTATTTGCATATCCCAAGGGAATTTCAGGAGAATCAAGAAGCCACAAAGATGTTTTCATAATGACTCTACCATTCTAAGTGGTCAAAGAATAAATTACCATAAAAACATTTATAAGCAACAAAATAGTTAGTGGTTGAGTTTCAATCACTATTGAAAAATAAATATATGAATTTCATAGCAAAGAAAAGCAAATATTGTCAAGGATTTTATTGCTATATTAATATTTTGCCAAAATCCCAGAAATAAGACATAAGTATAGACACATTTTCCTTCCTGTCCACTAGCAGATCCTGTGTTCCAGCCCCTCCAAACCCTTTCCACACATAAGGAAAGCTTTAACCCCAGGAGTTCTGACATCATCAAACTCACAGTAGCAACCCACCACACCAATACCTGGCCTAACTGGGAAACTCAGGGCACAGATAACACAGAATCTCCTGGCCTGCTGAAAATACATGTTTTCTGTCCACAATTGTACCTGGGATCAGATTGTGCACTCCAGCCCCCAGCCCCACCCATGTCCACATGCAGAGACACCTTGACTTTCAGGAATTATGACACAAGCAGGCTCACAGGAGGTTTGTCACAAATACACTCACAGGTCAGGTACTCTAGACCCCTTCCACATCCAGAGACAGGCTGACCCAAGGAAGCCCATCATAACCATGCTTACAGGAGAGACAAGCTCTAATCAGAGACAGTAAGGCCCAGTAACAATAAAGATAACCAGATGGCAAGTGGCAAGCACTATTACATAAACAACAGAAACCAATGCTACTTCTCATCATCAGAACTCAGTTCTTTTACCACAACAAGGCCTGAATACACCAACATACCTGAAAAGCAAGATTCTAACCTAGGAAGATGATGACAGGATCATAAGGAGGTAGTTATATAAGTAACAGCCTTAATGAAATACCTGCAAACACAGGAAAACAGATAGAAGTTCTTAAAGAGGAAACAGAGATCTCCTAAAGAAATATATGAAAACAAAATCAAACAGGAGAAGGAATTCAACAAATTGGTACAGGATCTTTAAATGGAAATAGAAACAATAAAGAAATCACAAAGGTGCAGAACCCTGGAGAAGGAAAACCTAGGAAAGAGATCAGGAGTCACAGATGCAAACATCACCAGAAGAACACAAAAGATAGAAGAGAAAATCTCAGTCATAGAAGATACCATAAAAGATATTTACACAACAGAGAAAGAAAATACAAAGTGCAAAATATTCTTAACCCTCTTAGAGACAAAGTGGGAATGGGATGGAGAGTTTGGGGAGGGGAGGCCAGAAAGGGAGAACATGATTTGAAATGTAAAAATAAATAAATAAATAAATAAATAAATAAATAAATAAATGAATGAAAGAAAAAATATTTTAAAATAACATAAGTACAGTTAAAACATTCTTTTAAAATCTTTTACGATGGGATCACCAGTCTTTTCGTCACTAGTCATTATTACTTTTATTAAAATATGCCCAATGTTCTTCTTTACTGTAGAGGGATATTGGGAAAATTAGTGCCTCACTATTTCTCAGTGGCTTTAAAATTCTTATTCATGTTTACCTCTGGAAACCCCAAAGAAGGCAGGAAAGAAGAAGCGCAGGATCCAGAAAGGTCAAGGCCACCAGGAGTGCTAGGCCACCAGAATCAGCTAAGCAGGACTTACTGGAGCTCACGGAGACTGAGTGAGCCTGTATGTGTCTGAGCGAGGTCATGTGCATATATGTTATGGGTGTTAGTTTGGTGTTATTGTTGGATTCCTAAGAGTAGAAGTGGGTGTGTCTCTGACTCTTGTCTGAAATTAGGACGGTTTTCATTCCTAGTTGGTTGCCTCATCCAGCCTTGATATGACGGTTGATGCCTAGTTTGATTGCATGTTGTTTTGCCATGTTCCGTTGTTATGCCTGGGAGGCCTGCTATATTCTGAAGAGAAATAGAGAGGCAAATCTGGGGTAGAGGTGTGGTAGTTATGGGGAAACTGGACAGAATGGAGGGAAGAAACTGGTCAGAATGTAATTTATGAGAGAAGAATAAATATTAGAAATACTCATATTCATCTCAGTTTGTGTGCACATGTGTATATATGTGTGTTTTTATGTGTGTGTACCTAAGGATATGTGCAGGGACTATGTGCATGAAGGTGCTCAGACAGATGTACCTCTTTCGCATGCTAAGAGCTGAATGCTGGTGCTCTACAAGGACAGAACGTGTCCATAACTGCTTAACTATTTATACACAATTTTCTCTTGCCTTCCTTGCAGAATGCTTGCAAATAAATCTCTTGCAAAATCCTGTGAGATTTTAAAAAAACTTTTTCCAATTTTTTTATTAGGTATTCCAATGGAGGAGCTAGAGAAAGTACCCAAGGAGCTGAAGAGGACTGCAACTCTATAGGTGGAACAACAATATGAACTAAACAGTAACCCCAGAGCTCGTGTCTCTAGCTGCATATTTAGCAGAAGGTGGCCTAGTGAGATTCTTTCATATTCCTTTTTCAAATGCATTTATTTGTGTATATGTGCTTGAATGTGTTTGTGTGTGTGTTGTGTGTCTGAGTGTGTGTGTGTGAGAGAGACAGAGACAGAGACAGAGAGACAGAGAGGAGAGAAAGACAGGGAGAGACAGAGAAAGAAAGAGAGAGATGGGGGGAAAGGAGGAAAACTCTATTATGGTTTGTTCTAGACTGAAGAACAACCATGGATGTTGCTTTGCTTCTTTTACTATGTGGAGAAGGAAGATGCAACTAAGATCCCCAAGTGTGATGATAAGTGTCTTTGCCTGCTTAGCCATCTCATGTACATTTGACCTGTGTGTGTGTGTGTGTGTGTGTGTGTGTGTGTGTGTGTGTGTCTCCATGGCATGAATAAATGAAGGCATATCTATATGTGTAAACATGGAGACCAGATTACAACGTTACATATTAGTCCTCAGATGCTAACCACCTATTTGCTGTTGTGACAAAGTCTCTCACTGAGCCTGAAGCTCACCAAGCTGGCCAGGATAGGTAGCCAGCTAGCCTCTGGGACCTGTTTGCCTCTATTTCCCCACTGCTGAGATTAAGAATATGAATCACCAGGCTGGCTAATTTCACTTGGATTCTGGTGATCATATTCTGGCTCTTGTTTTTCTAGGGAAATTAATTTACCTGCTTAGCCATCTGCCCAGCTTGAGACTAAGTTGTACATGCCAGTTCAACCATCGGTAAGCTGCTTACTCAGCATTTCATCTCCACTTTTGGTTGCAATGTGTGTGTGTGTGCGTGAGTTTGTGTGTGTATATAAGCATACTTATGCGTATAAATACATTTACATGCATTTCATGTTCAATGACCCCCTGTTGGAAGATAAGAACACAGATTGCTTTGTCTGGTCCTCTTCTTCCATCACATCTAGTGCAGAAATTGAGCTCAGGTTATCAAGCTTCATGGTAGTTGCCATCCTTTTCCAGAAAATAAAACATCACACTGCACTCTCCCCTTTTGTATATAAGACATGAAAGTACAAAATTGTTTCCTAAGCTGGTACTTGTTTACATACAGATCAATAAATCTAGGGTCTGGCATAAACAACAGGTCTTATGAATTTGCTCCTAAATGTTGCTGACTTTTGATTTTAAATTCTATCACTCTTTCTGGTTTCTTAATATATTTTCATTTAATTTTTTCTGTTTAAAATATGTTTCCTTTTTCATTTTCTGTGCATTTATAAAATGGTTGCTCATTCTTATTATACAAATTGTCTCACTATCCCTGACCCACTGTCCCCATAGATGAATCTGTTATGTGTGCTGTGTCTCTCCCAGCTTGACAATCCCAGATAGCTGTAAATCTTCATGTGTAATTCCTTCCAGGCATTTACAATCACTTTGCTATTGGAATCTCAGAGAATGTGTTCTATCTAAGTGTGGATAATTGGAGATCACAATGAATGTTTTTTATAATGATAGCAAAGTATCCATTGCCGAACAAGACTCTCACAATCGGTGTGCAGAGGCTGAACATTTCTCAGCAGAGTTACTGCCGCAACTACAATTTTCCAAGCACAGGATACTGCATTTCCTTATTGTGATCTATCATTCAAGACCTTGCAAATTGTTTCATTTTCTTAAAGGTGCTGAGTGGTGTGGTTTCTGCCTGCTCAGATCAGCTTTATGTTGTGAAACAGGAACTGGCTAAGAGCCTCAAATGCTTGTAATCAAAAGGTGCAGGTGATAATACCAACAGTAGAAAACCCAGAGGAAATATAGGACCAGATGATTACTAACTGAATGCTACCAAATCCCATCAACCATTTAGAAAATGTCGTTTTACACTGATTCATTTAGTTGTCTAAATAAAGATTGATGCAGGTAGCCAAAAATAAATACCCTCCCCGACTCCACCACCAGTTTTGCTTACCAAACACAAACTGTGAATGGTTACAGCAGGGATTAATCTGAATAACCTATCAGAAAACACTGGTCAGTATAGTTGCTCTGTAAATCAAGTTTAATATGAAATGGCAATGCAAAGGTAAGTCAATCAAGAGTTCCTTGTCCTATTTTATAATGCATGTATAATAACTGAGTTCTAGCATTGGCAGAAGTCACAAATATATCTTTAAACAGCCTTAGAACAGATGCCATGCGACTGGCATTGTCTACATTCTAAATCGCACACATGCATGCTTGCACACACACACAGTCACACACACACAGTCACACACACACAAAAGCATAGGATAGATGATATGTAAATAGATATATGGATAGATGATAGATAGATAGATAGATAGATAGATAGATAGATAGATAGATAGATAGTTTGCTGTGGCTGCTGCTTCATATTATTAAGATTATTGGGACATACTTCGGCCTTTAAATTTTTTCATACTTGTTAGCTGTGCTGAGTGAGGTGGACAGACTTTATTTCTCCTCTCTGAAAATAGACATGGTTTATTAATGCTGCTTTAGGAAATGCTGGAAATATTTGATTACACTCTTAATAATCATGACAACCTGACCTACTTGGTTGCTTTCTCCTTGTTACTTCCATCTGTGGAGGGAGCAAGTGCTCCATAACCTCAGACTGAGCCTCTACTCCTCTCCTCTGTTCTCATGAGATGTTGGATGCTGATGGGAAAGATAACTTAAGTTTTCTCTTTTCCTTTAGGAAAACCCTGCTCTCCTGTGAACTAATGACTTCTCTATGAATTTAAGGTTTGGTTCTGTCTGATATTTAAGCCCCTGGTAACTGTACTGACAGACGTGATTTGTTCTATTCCCTCAGATTTCTCATCTTTACTGACATTTTGTTCCTCTGTAAACACTGTAAAATTGTCTCAGGGTTCATAGGCTCTGCCAGTCTATACACCAATTTCCTTGCTCAATGATCAAACATTTGGTAGCTTCAAACAATAGTTAATTGATTCCCATACACTTCTGGAGGCTAAAGGTCTGAAGTCAAGGAGTTTCATGAGTAGTATTCATCCAAGAATCAGGTACAGAATCACCCCATTTCTCCCCATAGCTTCTAGTAGGTGGGATGAATACTTAGCGTTCTACAGTTTACAGCTAGCTACAAATCTCTAACTCTGCTTCTGGGCTCATAGTGTCCCTGCTATCTGTTTACCTTCACCAAGTTTTTTCCCCTCAGAGGAGGAATCTAGCCACCTGTTAAGAACTGTTCCTAGAGACATTATCTTAAATTGGTCCTATCTGCAATAACACTATTTAAAAGAAGATCTCAGCCACAATGGGAGATTTAACATAGAACAGCAATATGTCTGGAGACATTTAACCTATAGGAGCTTAGAATATCTGCCTATCCTGCTGAAAAGCAGTCTTTTAGAGAGACTGAATAATAATCAAATAAGATAATCTCTTAGTATAGAGTGTTCCCAGAGACACTGCTCTTTCCCTGTATACATAGATTTTTAACTATAGCTATGTTGTAGTAGTGGTTGCCTAATGACAGCTTCTAATTTCATGTGTGTGGGGGCAGGGGGAGTGTCCTTAGAGAGCAACATGACAAAGAAATAGAAAAGATGGGCTACAAGAGAAGTTCATCTTGAATTTTAATTTCCTACACTAAGCAGGTGATAAGGGACACTATAAATGGAGTGAGCACTTGGACAACTTATTCATGGTCCTCTTTCTTGAGCTCATGAGCAGAGATTAAAGACACCACAGCTCCAAAGCAAGGCTGTGATACAGGCACTAAGGTGTGTAGAAAACTCACAGGCAAGAGCAGGGAGAGCTAAGCCAAATGGTAGTAGTGTCTACAGTAGTGGTGCACCAGAGCAACGGTCCTAAAGGCTAGAATGGTAAACAAAAGCCTCTTTTGGCTGTAGACACTTCCTGCACTTCAGTAAATGGTAAGATCTTCCTAATGAATGAGAGTGATGCGCTGGGTGAGGACTAAGTTGAAGAAGAAGCATTTAATAAAAATATTTAGGCTGTTATGGTTCCTCATGTGATATTTTGGAAATACAGAGATAAATGCAGTACATAGCAATCTCCTAGTAAACATGTCGATATTTACAATTCTGCTAGACATACAAATGATATTTTCTTGGGAGAGATTCTTTATCTGTGCAATTTTCTTAGCTGAATATCCTTGGTTTAGGATAAATTGAAGTAAACAATCTTAAAATCTGTGAGTTCATGATGGGTGGCTTTTTGGTAAATGTCACTTAAGTTAAACTATTTTCTTTTCCAGTAGAAAATGAACATATTTTAGAACCCAAGTTTTCCCTGCTGTGAGAGATAATTTTCTTCCATTAGCCTGAAGCTAATAGGATGTCCAATGAGCATTTGGAAGGCCATGTGTGAGGTCCCTATTGCTCCCTGCTTTTCCAATGTTATTATTTGCTCTCTTGCTATTTTTTGTAAAAGGATGCATGGGGAAAATCTCTGGTTTCTGTTTTATCTGTAAATATAATCATTTATGTAAACTTTCCAGATGGCTCTTAGTAGAAGCCCTTTGAAGCTTCTATATCTTATTTAGCAATGGAAAAGTGAGGAAAAGGGAAGTAGGCAAGGGAACCCATACTTTGTTCAGAAGGATAACTGTATTACATTTGGTATTTACTATGGAAGCCATAATAGTTGAGTAATAGAAACTTAATAGATAGAAAGAAGTGATTTATATTTAAGGTAGGGATTTTGCTCAGTAATTATTCACATAGTAATTATACTTTCAGTTATGAAAGTAATGAAGGAAAATTAAGATAATTAAAAACTATGAAAAATATTCATATTAATGAAAAATGATTTTGTCTTTTTAATAACAAGGGCTTTCATGCTCACTCAGTAGGAAGTTTTAGGACATAAAGAAAACTATCATCCAGTAGTCTATTGTTGTAATTTGTTTTTTTCTTTATTATTCAAAGCATATCTAACTATGACGATATAAATTGATATCATAGAACTGTGAACAATGCTGCTTTCTTCTGTCTTGTTTTTCATTGTACAGAATACAGAGCCTATGCAGCTTGCATAGTAAATTCAAGTTACAGCCAGGTTATTGTAGAGGATACACACATGGTTTTGCTTAGTTCTGTTAGTTCTTGGGTTCATTATCAAGGTTAAAATCAGAGAGACTGTACCAACTCTCTTGGATATTCTTTGGATCATTTTATATTTTGTGTCTGTGTTTTTATTCAAATTCCAATTTCTGTGAATAAGATACTAAAGTGATGCTTGTGAATTTCAACTATCTTTCTCCAGCATTGGCTTTGATCAGGAAGATTTAATATAGGACAGTGACATTAATCAATGGAAGGTTAGATTGGTAGGGTGATAACAGTGGTTTCTTGATAGCTTGCATTTCCTCCTAGAAGTAGTCCGTCAGCAGTTGCAAATGAGACTGAAAGTGTGACAGCTTCTCCCCACTTTAGCAAATGATATCTTTATTTGTGTTCCTTATGTCATGCAAACCTCTGGCAAATCAGTTGTTTTCTTGTAAGGATAGCATGCAGTCAGTGAATGAGTGCTCTCCAAAAAGCCTGCACTCCTTGCTCAGGCTCGTACTGCTGGTTTTAGTGTTGCCAATATTCTATTAAGCAAGTCTCTGTCTGGGTTTATACTGTCTGGAGTGTTCCTTCATGGTATCTGTTTCCAGCTTAATACCTGAGCAATGCTATCATAATGAAATGAATCAGGCCTCCTTCTGCTTTTGTTTTCAAAGTCGGGCAGAAGGGAGAGCATCTTTACTGAGCCATGTGGTGTGCTTATGTTGTTAAATGATACTTTTTCCTTGGGTATTTTTAAAATTGTATTTACTAGCAACATTGCCTTGGATTGTTATATATTCATTTGCATATTTTTAGAATGTAGTTAATTATTAATTCAAAGTCTTGTGTTACCTAGGTTATTTTCTTGAATGAGTTTTGGTATTTTATCTGTTTTAGTAAATTGATTAATTATAATTGTTATAAAATTGATGATTAAAGAGTTAATGATATTCTCCTATTATCTCATGGATTTCTAAGGAAACAATGCGGTATGAATATTATTGTACTTCTGTGGTTTATAGTTGCCCTCCCCACTATTTCTTCTTTTCTGTTCTGTGAGACAAGATTGTGTCTCACAAAGATTTTTTTTTTTATCTTGCTATAAATCTCAACATATTTTCATTATTCTAAACTTTTAACAGATTAATCAATACAGTTATGTTATCTTATATTATTTTATACGCAGTAATTTACAAAAGATGCTAAAACTCTATTTTGCAATGACTTTTGTACTGTGAATAATAGTAAAACTTTCAACTCATCAATTGTCATAATTTGACTCTTTAGGTTAATTTCATTTTAGTTTTCTAGGTTAGTTTACTGACAATGTGTATTTAGAACAGAGAAGAGATATAGATGTGGTTCCTCATAACCTTATGATTTCTCAGAACATTGCTTCTCCTTTAAGATCTATTAGATTAAAGTTCTTAATTCCAGCAGTGGACTAGCTTCTATCAGATGGGACAGTCATGGTTCTATCAAAGTGAAATGTAAGATTCTAGGTAGGTAATCTGATCTCTTCATGCAATGAATCCTTGTTTTATTTTGTTTTTAATGATTAGGTGATTGTTTTTTTCCTGCTCAGTGAATTGACCCTGATCTCAGAGATAGAAAAAGGAATCACATCTCCAGAATGCCAGGAACTGTGTAGGGCAACTCTCAGTTCTTATATGTACTATGGTTTAATGGGAGCTAATAGCTCAGTTTAGGGATAACTACTGAAGAACTGACATCCTTCAGAAAGGAAATGATGAGTCTCAAACAAAGAAAGGAGCTACCAACAGAGTGACTCTCTGAAAGCAAAGGGAATACAGAATGTATAAGTGAAAGAATGTATGATGCATACCAGATACCCCCATATGAACTGTTGCAGAATTGATGACTATCTTTGGTAGAAATATCTCATTGCAAGTATCCTCGGGATGTTTCTGAATATGAAAACTATTCATTTTATCCATAATGCTCTAAAATAATGCTTATTAATAAAAGTTAAACTTCCAGTGTTGGTATGAGAAGTCTAAAAATGCCCTTGCCCACTTTCCCACCAGTAAGACCCTTGTAGTAATAGACCACTTCAAGCTTTATTCAGCCTTCTGGCATCTAAGGCTCTTTTCTCGAGAATAGTGTGTGACGTGTGACGTTGAGCCAATGTCATAGGCCTTTCATTCCTTACGTTGTGTTGAACTGTAACCACAAAATTATTTTTATTGCTTCTTTTTTTTTTTTTTTCTTTTCTGTTCATTGCTGCTTCTTAACTGCAATTCCACTAGTGTCATAAATCATAATGCAAATGGTTTTGGTTGACCTATGTGAAAGGGTTGATTGACTTCTTCAAACAGGTCATAACCTGCAGATTGAGAACCTGTGCTGGAGAATGACCCTAAATTTAGTCCTACTGAAAAAGCTTCCTGATGTCAGTAATTATCATTTACTTAGCTAAAAACATTTGATAGGCAGACAAGCCCAACTTCCTTCTTAGAGTGTTTACTTTAGAGAGTTTTGTGAGATTAGAGATAAATTCTACCACCTACTATAGTCTTTTCCAGGGCTGAGATGCATATCTTTGAAATGCAAACATGCAGGAAGAAAACGTTTTTAATCCTAGCCTCTGAGCATATCAGTGCTCCAAAGTGCATTGCTGTCTTTTGTCATAAGGGAAAAAAATCACTACTCTGGATAAGTGCCAGCTATCAAATTCAAAGTATTTGGGGATGCCGACAGCCCATTCTACACTCCCATGCTTCCCCCTGGTGTATTCAGCTTTCAAAAGTCTCAGGCCTTTGTGTATCTCCTAGTATTTAACTAAAGAATTGTCTTATAGAAGAAGACTAGCAAATGAGAGAACACAGACCACTTACAGCATACTGCCAGTTCTCAACAGATATTAGAACATGGAGTTAAAGAAAAAAAAATCATAAGGTGAAGTTTTTCTTTTAAAGGCTTTATTAATGCAAAAGTATTATGTAGTTTACTGACAATACGGAATAAAGAGGTGACAGAGGAAGATGAATGATCTGTAGAAGTTTGGTTTATTTGGGTAAACATGTACAGGGACACAGGGAGATGACATTAATGGTGCAATATAACTGCAACTGTGATTCTTGCAGCTACAATTGTCCTTTCTGAAAATGTGAGAAAGGGCAAAATTACTAATGTGATTTTAAATAGTCACTGACTCCATAATTGGGACTTGTGATACAAGTTTAGCATTCAGTTAACCTTGGAAGATTGAGAGTTCAGCGTTGTCCTGGCCTACAGAGTGAATTTCAAGGTTTTCCTGGGAAATTTAGTGAACCATTTGACAGTAATAAAAGCTGAAAAGGTTCATTCAGATTTCTCAGGATCAACCCTGAGAATCTATATTTAATGTATTTGGCCTCAGAAACAGATTGGGCTGGCATACATTTTTTATTTAAGATTTTATTATTATATACCTTGTCATGCCTGCATATAGGCCTGCATGCCAGAGGGGGGTGCCAGTCCCCATTACAGATGGCTGTGAACCACCATGCAGATACTGGGAACTGAACTTAGGACTTCTATAACAGCAGTCAGATCTCAACCTCTGTGCTATGCTACATGATATATACCATACTGAAATGGTAGCTTATTCTATTATAAAGAAAATGAGATTTTATCTTGTTGTACCTTTGGTCATGAACATCATCCCCCAAATTACAAATACAAAGCTAGCAATCTCTGGACTAAGTGACCAGGGACCTCTATACTATGGGTCCTTTTTAACTTTAATAGGCTTTTCATCAATAAGATTTCTGAACTCTGAAATGATCAGCCGGGAAATCAAAATTCAAGAAAATATCCTATTGAAAAGTTATATATTTTAAAGAATGGAAATATTTATTCTAAAATTAAGGTCATGTTTTATAAATGTATAAATTATTACCAATTTTATAGAGTATAATTTTTTATTATTTATTTATTTATTTTTACTTATTTACCTTATATTCTGCTCACTGCCCACCTCCTTGTCACCCTCTCCAACAATCTTTCCCCAACTCACTTTTTCCTTTCTCTTCTAAGTGGGTGGGGACCCTCTGGGTAGTCCCCCATTCTGCTACTTCAAGTTCCTGTGGGGCTAGTTATGTCTTCTCCCACTGAGGCCAGACAAAGCAGCCCATCTTTAAGAACATATCCCACATGCAGGCAATAGCTTTTGGAATAGCTCTATTTCCAGTTCAACACCTGCAGCAACACAAACTGTATGTACATCTGCTACATATATGCAGGGAGGCCTAGGTCCAGCCCATATATGTTCTTCGGTTGGTGGATCAGACTCTGAGAGGCCCATGGATATAAGTTAGTTGACTCTGTTGGTCTTTCTGTGGAGTTCCTATCCCTTCCAGGGCCCTCAATGTTCCTCCTATTCTTCCATAAGAGTCCCAAGCTCCATTCACGAATTGGCTGTAGATGTCTGTATCTGTCTGAGTCAGCTGCTGGGTGGATCATCTCCAAGAACAATATGCTTCTGTATGCAAGCATAACAGAGTATTATTAATAGTGTCAGGGACTGGTGCCTGCCCATGGGATGGGTCAGAGTTTGGGCAGGTTATTGGTTGGCTATTGCCTCAAATTCTGCCCCATCCCCCACTCCTGCATTTGTTATAGGCAGGATAACATTGGGTTGAAAGTTTTGTGGTTGGTGTCGCTATTGCTCCAATGGTGTTCCTGCCTTGCTATAGAAGATGGCCTCTTCAGGTTCCATATTCTCAATGTTTGAATCACAGCTAAAGTCACCTCCATTGATGGTTGTATGCCCCTCTTATCCCAGGTTTCTCTCTTGTTCTGGAGATGCCCCCCTACCTCCTCACCCCAAATAGGTGGGGATTTACATTACTTTTTCTGTCCATCTAACCATCTCGTCTATCCTTCCCACATCTGATCATGAGACCCCCATTCTCCTCCTCACCACCTTTCTTCCTAGTTCCCTCCCTCCATATGTCATTTAACACTATTTTTATTCTGCCTTCTAAGTGAGATTCAAGCTATCTTGCTTGGATCTTCCTTCTTGTTTAGCCTCTTTGGGGCTATATATGTACATGCTTATCTGCTTTCTTGTGTGATAATTATGCTTTTAAAATCTCTTCCATGGGACGTTTAGAATAAATTTACTAGCTAACTCATGAAACATTCTTGAAATGCAACTTGAAGTACTAAAGTATATGCACCAATTAAACATAATATCAAACCCCGGAGATATCTGAGTCCCTCTTCACAATTTTTACTTGTAAACTTTCCCTGGAAGATTCTCTTGGCAACCTTTTCATATTCTGCAATGTGTTCAATCTCCGCAGAACCTTCAGATTGTTATGAGTACAGATGGACAGTGAAGGTCTAAGACCTTTGAATATGTGACTGATTCTCTGCAAGGAAATTACCTTGTTGCCACGGTTCAATTGCCGACACACTGTGGACCAGCAGGTCATGGTTTAAGGCCTGATGCCATCGTGGTAATTCATAACCAGTTTTCATTGCGCCTCGGCATGACTCTAGGTCAAAAGCACCATTATCCTAGTCTTCAAGTTCATATGTGTTTTGACCCCTTACTTTTACCTTTGATAAATTTTCTTTTGAGAATAGAAAGCACTATCATTTATCTTGGGAAAACCTGACTGAAGATATACACAGTGGTCTCAGATAACTGATTAAGACATATGTAAAATTTTAATTTACCTTATTTTGTCTGAAGAGAGAGAGGCAAGTGGAAATGATGGGAAGCACGGGTGGCAATAATTAAATGACCATTTCTCAACTGACTCCATGATCTCTCATTTCTATTAAACCCCGATCCTCCCAACCTTTCTCACCTGATGACACTATCTTCTGTTTCATAGAGATAATAAATGTACTCTTTTATCTGCCATAACCATACATATATTCTCCCCCATGTCTATCTCTGTGCACGTTTGTGCACATGTGTGTTTGTGCTTGTATGTCTTTACAGAAGAAAAGCCCAAGGCATCCAACATACTAAGAACATACTCCACTGATGTTATCTAGCCATATACCTCTTTTATTACTATTTTATTAATTAAGAAAACACCCTGTTAAATAATTTCATTGTGAAGGGTTAAATCCTAGTTCCAATTCCTGTGATTGTTCATCTGTGGTGGATTTTACCTCCTTCCTTTGCTCTGAACAGCCTTCCTCATCGGGCCTGTCACGACTTTCTCTTAACACTGAGATATATCACTTTCTCTTCTTGTAAGGATATCAATCACATTAAATCAGGACCCTACCTTTCTGATTTCATTTAACCTCAATGTCTTCTATTAGTCCCCTGAATTCAGATGCAATGAAAATTGTAATTTATTATTTAAATTTTGGCATGATTTAATCTCTAACACATGAATAGCTTCTAGTTTAGAATTAAGTTATAAGTCTTCTTTTACAGTATCAGTGAAATGGAATGATGCCTGCTGCCATTCGTACAGAACTGGAGGAACTTAAAGTTCAGGATAGAAAATCTTTTTTTTTTTTTTAAGATTTATTTATTTATTATATGTAAGTACACTGTAGCTGTCTTCAGACACTCCAGAAGAGGGCATCAGATTTTGTTACGGATGTTTGTGAGCCACCATGTGGTTGCTGGGATTTGAACTCAGGACCTTCAGCAGAGCAGTCCGCACTCTTAACCACTGAGCCATCTTGCCAGCCCCCAGGATAGAAAATATTAATCATGTTTTACTTCACTTTTCTCTAGATGAGTAAAATTAGCTATCTGCCAGTTATCCTTGCTGATTCTAATCACACCCTGTGTTTCTTGTCTGCAGCTATCTCAAGAAATGACTTCGTAGGATCAACTTCTTTCCTATAATAACATGAATGGTTGTTTTGTGTCCTGGCACAAATGGCTTCTCAAACATTTTTTTTTTTTTCTTTCCCAATACTTCATTAAGTTTTAAGCATACTGTCAAATGAGCTTATATAAACCATCTCCATAATGTGGCTGGTAGAAAATAAATGATATCATTAATAATTCTAAATTAGTCTACTTGAAAGAATATATTAGGGAAAAAAATTTAAGTACTAGCATGGGATCCCTTCCTGCCTTAGACTATCTGTCTTCACAGATGAAAGACAAACACACACACACACACACACACACACACACACACACACACATCACCTTTATGTTAGCTGGACAACTGCCATGCGGTCAGAATTTACTTTTGATCTATAACCCCATTATTACTTACTAATATTTATGTTCCATCTTGGCTGCTCTTGATGCAGTTAAGCATCCCTTTGGGCCACACTCTCTTGGCCCTTTTACATGGTGACTCTTTATATCTATGTCTTCTTCTTCCCTTCTGCTTCTTCTCTCCTCTCCTGCACACTCTTCTATAGCATGGTGCCTCTCCTTCTCCTCTCCTTCCTTTTGGTCCCAAGTCCAAGAAACCTAAACCCTGCCTATGTCTCCTCTCCCTAGCTATCAGCTGCCTGCATCTTTATTTACCAATCAGAATTAACCAGAGGCAGGATCCCTCAGTGTCTTCTGTGCAGACTCTCTTCAGCTAAAGAGTTTCAGGACCCAAAGTAACATCAGAATACAAGCAGCATTAGGCCAAACCACTACAAAAGAATGCTGTTTCATTTGCTTTTGTTGTTGTTGTTGTAGTTGATTTTGTTTGTTTTTGTTTGCTTTGCTTTGCTGTTATTTGTATTCAAGCAGCAATCTTCTTCTTTATCAAACCTGTTCATGATTCCCATGGTAAATCTGCCAATGTTCTATAGCATGACCATATACTACTTTAACCTATTTCATTCCAAATGTAGATTCCACATATTTGCCTCTCTATGCCTTAAAGCAACAGTTCTCAACCACTTAAGGGAGGGGGGGTTCTCACATCAGATACTATAGTTCAAAGCACTAGAAAAATTAGTTATGAAGTAGCAATAAAAAATAATTTTATGATTCACAGTTACCACAACATGTGGAACTGTATTAAAGGGTCTCAGAAAAATCTCATCAGCATTGTGAAACATTCTCTTATGGGGATCTATACTTTCCCATTGCATCCTCAATACTGCACAGTTTACTCATTTAGAGACGATAAGATGTGTCAAAGAGAAACAAGAGATTGTATCAGACTATAAACTGTGTATCTTCATCCATTTAGGCTGCTACAAAAAAATAAACAACAAAAGAACAAAATCTGAATCCCTTAGAATATGTAATTTATGGGCAACAGACTAAGGAAGTCTAACATTGGCTGGGCCTGGTGGTTTACGCCTTTAATCCCAGCACTCGGGAGGCAGAGACAGGCGGATTTCTGAGTTTGAGGCCAGCCTACAAAGTGAGTTCCAGGACAGCCAGGGCTACACAAAGAAACCCTGTCTCTGAAAAATGAAAAAAAGAAAAAAAAAAAAAAGGAAGTCTAACATTAGGATTAGGATTTCAGACAGTACCATCTTGTGTCTTTACATGATGAAAGGGCTCAGGCAGCTTTCAAACTTCTTTGTCTCACTGACTGATCAGGAATAATATCCTAGTGTTTTTCTTACCTCTTAAGACAAAGAAAACTAAGCATTTGCCTCAAACTTAAGAAATGAGAGAAAGGAAATGTTTTTGACTATAACAGTTTAGAATTATGTTAATTAGTTCACACTCTCTCTGAACCAAAAAAAAAAAAAATTATTCCTGACTCCATTAATTGTGTCATTGTTCTCTTGAATATCTAGGGATGGATCTCTGGCTCTCAGCTCTTTTGTGCCTCTTCTTAACTATTCCTTTGTGACTTTGAATTAGCTTTGTCCTGCTGATCATTTTAGCTATTTATAGATTTCAGAGACATACTGTGGCACTCTCTACAAAGCTTCAGAAAAATCATTTAATTATTAAGTAACTGTGTAATCAAGTGAAGTATTAAAATGTTAAGAGTATGGTTTTTCTGGACACTTAAGTTTGTCAAAAACTCCTAGGAAAAGAAGACAATGTGATCTCTGATATATTGTGTGGGTATTGGCTTCATTAGTGCTCACGTGTACCCCTTACACACCAGTTTATCACATGACAAGTTTTAGATTTTCTACACACTTACTTTTTATTCTAGAATTTCTTATTGACTAATACAAGTCACTCTTAAATAAATCAATAGTCAGAGCTATGCCAATGGAGACATCCTCTCCATCTACTTGTGGATCTGCACACAATGATTCTCTCTGTATCTATATCTGTTTAGATCACAAATCCAAACCAAACTCTTAAAGTGATCCCAGCAGCAGCAGCAGCAGCAGCAGCAGCAGCAGCATCTAAAAGTGTTTGTATTTTTGGAATGAAAGATGTGTGTGTGTGTGTGTGTGTGTGTGTGTGTGTGTGTGTGTGTGTGTATGTGTGTGTGTGTGACTAAATGTTCAGACTCAGAAAAACAAAACAAACAACATAACAACAACAACAACAAACAGAAGAAAACTTTTGTCCTGAAAGCATTCATCCAGAAAATCAGTTATAATAGCCTCATGCCGGTTTAATTTCTGCCAGTCTCTGAAAACTCACAGATATGAGGAGGTTTTCCTCAAGCATCCAGGGTCTTGCAAGGACTAAAGTAGAAAAGTCAGTATTCTAGGCTACATCTAGGACGATATCAGTCATCTTTCATTAGCTATCGTTCTTTTTCTTTGTTTTATCCAGTATGACATATTAAATGATGAAAAATAATCTGAAAGTTAGTTTATCGAGGAGCTAATGAGGATATAAGACCTTCAGTATCATTTTATAATCTGTGAATGGATGTCAGGGGGATGACTCAGTGGGCAAAGACGTGATGACAATTCTTCGAGTACTAGACCCTATATGGTCGAAATAGATAGAGAACTGATGTCTGAAAAATTTCCTCTGATTGCCAAATGGTCACACACACACACACACACACACACACACACACACACACACACATCAATATGAAGGAGAAGGAAAAACAAGGACTGTAGTAAAGAATGAATAAAATAGCACTACATATATTTTGCAAGAGAATTCTGTCTTATTTTGATCTTACCACTTTCCACATTAAATAAATTAATTATTCCCTATCTTATGCTACCTTTTTGTAAGTACATATTACTACCTTTTTCAGATAATTAAATAAAATAGCCTAAATTTAATCTTAACTAGTTTGTTATATGAAAATTTGTCATATCAATTTGTAGCTATATCGGATGGATTGAGTCCAGTCTTTGATTTTCAAAGCAATTTATTGATAATTTAATTTCTGAAATGCATGGGCACTTTTCATTACACTGACAGTCATGTCTATTGAAAATATGTAAATTTTAAAGATTCCAGATTCACTTGAGAAATTGAAAATAGCTGGAATTAATACAGGATTTAGGACTTTCTGTTTTCATGTTGAATACTTGCAAGTTTTGCTTACAATATATGCTTATCTCTACTATTTCTTGTATTATGACCCACTCAGAAAATCATCAAAAGCCATTTTGAAAACTTTCTAACAAAAAGATAATCACTTAGTTTAGAAACCTTTAAGGTAATGCATTTTGGGGTATTCTAAGTTTCTGGGTTAATACCCACTTATATACTAGCATGAAATTTCTCAAGTAAATTTCAGCCTTTTTGAACATAATGTCTGGAAAAGATAGTCAAAAATTAGTACTCATCCTAGACTGAAGAGAAAGTTAATATGAGCTCAGAGAAGTAAACTTTAAGACATGGAGCATTCTGACATTGCAAAAGCACTCTCAGAATGGGAACACCTTCTACTATTTTATTATCTAGATCATTTATTCTCACAATGGAAGAACCAGTAAAACTATTTTGTTACACAAAGTCCTGAAGGATGTCCTTGTGCAGAATTGAGACAAATGGTGCCACTCTGTAAATGCCATTATTTAACAGAAATTGTTCCAGAAATTTTCTATGCGGGAGAAATATTCACATTATTAAAAAAAAATCTCATGTACATTTATGTTGTCATTTTTTGTATTCTGTGTATACTATCTTTTCTTTCTCATATTTTTTTTATTTCCCTTCCTTGGTTAATTGACTATCTCTTAACCCCAAGGCATGGGAAAATGATTAACTAGGGAAAAGCATGAAAAATATGATGACTTTTAAAAAGTTCTAGTTTATTTTATTATAATCTGACTCATGAACTGATTTACACAATAGGTTAAACATTTGACAATGAATTACATGGATCTCTGGCATGTCATTCTATTACAGGTAACATTTGTTATAAGAAAATAAGAAAACAGTTTTTACATTCTATGAATATTTATCCTAAGGTTTAGTTATTTAAAACAGAATCAGTAAAGGGAAAAAGAGAAAACATTTGTCTATCAATAGCTAGGCTTTTCATTTTGAGTTAAAAGGATATGCCTGCACTCTTCAGTAATAGAATTTATCTCCAACTGTCAGTATCAGGAAAAAATTCATATAAAATTCATAGAAAGGAGTTCTTGTCATAATGCTTTCCAGAGAACATTGTCAAATCTCTCTAGGCCTTTAGTTTAAATGTCATCTCTAGTCAACTGCAAGGATTTTAAAAGTGTTTCATTCAGCACTGGCTTTTCCCTAGGGGTATTTTGCATCTTTCAGAGAATTTATGTTTTTTAATAAAAAAAAAAAAAAAAAAAAACTACTACTGCCAGTTCTTGTAAAGCAACCTCCCACACAGTGTCATTTGCAAATGATTCATAGAGGAAAATATGCAAGAAATTTTAATTGCTTTTCAAGTGGGAGAAAATGGTCAAAGATTGTTAGGATAAAGCTTCATGAATAATAATGTCAACCATACAGGAAAATGGTAATGATAAGATCCCCAAATCCCACTTACAGAGCAAAGCAAATTATGAGTTCAAAACTTATACTGTGATTTTCTAAAGAGGATTCATCACTGATGGATGAAAATATAAATTGCATTAGATTACATAAAAATTACATTAGATTACATAAAAATTACATTAGATTACATAAAACCAGATCCAACCATAAACCTGGAGACAATTAACATAAAAATGTTAAAATATTAGTCTTTACCAACTCTTAGAAGAAATACTCATGTAAGTACCAAATATTTCCTTTCCCTTGTGACAATTTATACTTTTTTAGAATCTCTATAGCTACATATCATAGAAGGGTCTTTACAATACTTTTGTATTTTTTTATTACATATTTTCTTTATTTACATTTCAAATGCTATCCTGAAAGTTCCCTATACCTTACCCCTGCCCTGCTTCCCTACCTGCCCACTCCTACTTCTTGGCCCTGGCATTCCCCTGTACTGGGGCATATAAAGTTTGTAAGACCAAGGGGCCTCTCTTCCCAATGATGGCCGACTAGGCCATCTTCTGCTACATGTGCAGCTAGAGACACAAGCTCTGGGGTACTAGTTAGTTCATATTGTTGTTCCACCTTAAGGGTTGTAGACCCCTTCAGCTCCTTGGGTACTTTCTCTAGCTCCTCCATTGGGGGCCCTGCGCTCCATCCTATAGATGACTATGAGCATCCTCTTCTGTATTTGCCAGGCACTGGCATAGCCTCACTCGAGATAGTTATATCAGGGTCCTTTCAGCAAATCTTGCTGACGTATGCAATAGTATCTGGGTTTGGTGGCTGATTATGGGATGGATCCCCGGGTTGGGTAGTCTCAGGATGGTCCATCCTTTGGTCTTTGCTCCAATCTTTGTCTCTGTAGCTCCTTTCATGGTTGTTTTGTTCTCTATTCTAAGAAGCAATGAAGTATCTATCCATTGGTCTTCATTCTTAATTTTCTTGTGTTTTGTAAATTGTATCTTGTGTATTCTAAGTTTCTGGGCTAATATCCACTTAACAGTGAGTGCATAACAAGCATATCAAGTGAATTCTTTTGTGATTGGGTTACCTCACTAAGGATGATATCCTCTAGATACATCCATTTGCCCAAGAATTTCATAAATTCATTGTTTTTAATAGCTGAGTAGTACTCCCTTCTGTAAATGTACCATTCCTCTGTTGAGGGACATCTGGGTTCTTTCCAGCTTCTGGCTATTATAAATAAGGCTGCTATAAACAGCCTTATATATTTGTATTGTATTTTTTAATATGAGCATTTTTCATTCATTTATGGAGTAATTTTACCTATAAATACCAATGGAATTTGACCTTTATCACTGCAAAATATCTGTAGTAGATTAATCCTCTATACATATTAGCATTTGCCAATCATTTGTATTTTAGATTATTATTTCATCACAATTTATTTTAGTCTTTCAATTTTTGTTTTAAATTACTGAATAGAAATTCAATAATATCAGTATGTGAATACATGTTATATGAGTTAAGAGAAATATTTGAAATTAAAGTAACATGAAATTAATAATGCTACTATAATTGCATATTTCTATATATGTAATCTGAAGACAATAAGTAAGTCTGACTACATTATTACATAATTTTAACCAATGATATTCAATATAAATAACTATAAAGATATAAAGAGAATTTTAATATATTTCTTATACATTAGAGGAAATGTCAAAAGAGGAGCAGACTAAACAGGCAGTATATTTGTGACTGTAGTTCAGACTTTGTAGGAGATGATGAGATGCTTGCACTGGATGGTAGACAGTAAATAGAAAAAAATAACTCTCTGAGTCACAAGATATTAAGGCTGGTCAGCACTCACAAAGAAGAGTTAAGAATGTCACTACAAACACAAAGACCAGAACACAAAATATCTATGTCGACAGGACCATCGAAACACAAAATTGTTGACAAGAACATGAAAAGGTGATTAAAGAGACTAGGCAACATCAAACAGCAAGGAACAGAAAAGAACAGTGTGGGGAAGACAATCTCTCTCTCTCTCTCTCTCTCTCTCTCTCTCTCTCTCTTCTATAGATCTCTTTCTTTACTCTTTTTTTTTTTCTTGTTAAAAATTTGTCATGGGTACTTTCTTTATTTACATTTCTACTGTTAACTACTTTCCCAGCCCTGCAGAAACCCCCTATCCCATGCCCCCCTGCTTCTATGAGGGTTTTCCCCTACTCACCCACCCACTTCTACCATCCTACCCGTGAAATTTCCTACACTGAAGCATCCATCAGTTCTTCACAGGATCAAGGGCCTCTCCTTCCATTGATGCCTGACAAGGATATCTCTGCGACATTTGCAGCTGGGGCCATGGGTCCTCCTTGTGTACTGCAGGTGTACTCCTTGGTTGGTGGCTTAGTCCCTAGGAGATCTGGGGGTGGGGAAGTCTGGTTAGTTGATATTGTTGCTCCTCCTTTGGGGCTGCAAAGCCCTTCAGCTCCTTCAGTCCTTTCTCTAACTCTCTAACTTCTCCATTTGGGACCCTATACTCAGTCCAATGGTTGGCTGAGAGCATCCACTTCTGTATTTGTCAGGCATTATCAGCACTTCTCAGGAGACAGCTATATCAGTCTCCTCTCAGCAAGCACTTCTTGGCATGCACAATAGTGTCTGGTTTAGTGACTATATATGGGATAGGTCCCCAGGTGGGGCAGTCTCTGGATGGCCTTTCCTTCAGTCTCTGCTTTTCACTTTGTCTCCATATTGGCTCCTATGAGTAATTTGTTCCCCTTTCTAAGAAAGACAGAAGCACCCACACTTTGGTCTTTCTTCTTGAGTTTCATGTGGTCTGTGAATTGAATCTTAGATATTCTGAGCTTTTGGACTGATATCCACTTATCAGTGAGTGCATACCATGTGTGTTCTTTTGTGATTGGGTTACTTCACACTAACCAAGGTTAGTATTGCTGTTACTGAAAAAAAAAAAAAGAAAAAAAAAAAGAGAGGTTTAAATTAGCCAGTTACAGCTTTGGCACAGGTACTTAAGAGCTATCTGAGTTAGGGTTTCTTTGCTGTTAAGAAGTATCATGATTATGAACATAGTGGAACATGTGTCCTTATTACCACTTGGAACATCTTCTGGGTATATGCCTAGGAGAGGAATTGCTGGATATTCCGGTAGTCCTATGTTCAATTTTCTTAGGAACTGCCAGACTGATTTCCAGAGTGTTTGTACTAGCTTGCAATCCCACCAACAATGGAGGAGCGTTCCTCTTTCTCCACATCCTCGCCAGCATCTTCTATCACCTGAATTTTTTATCTTAGCCATTTTGACTGGTGTGAGGTAGAATTTCAGGGTTGTTTTGATTTGCATTTCCCTGATGGTTAAGGATCTTGAACATTTTTTCAGGTGCTTCTCAGCCATTTGGTATTCCTCAGTTGAGAATTCTTTGTTTAGCTCTGAACCCCATTTTTTAAAGGGTTATTTTATTTTCTGGAGTCCATCTTCTTGATTTCCTTATATATATTAGATATTAGTCCCCTATCTGATTTAAGATTGATAAAGATCCTTTCCCAATCTGTTTGTGGCCTTTTTGTCTTATTGACAGTGTCTTTTGCCTTACAGAACCTTTGCAATTTTATGAGGTCCCATATGTTGATTCTTGATTTATAGTACAGCCTTTGTTGTTCTGTTCAGAAAAAATTTCCCCTGTGCCCATATCTTTGAGGCTTTTCCCCATGTTCTCCTCTAAAATTTTCAGAGTCTCTGGTTTTATGTGGAGTCCACTTAGACTTGAGCTTTGTATAAGGAGGTAAGAATGAATCAATTCACTTTCTTCTACATGCTAACTTCCAATTGACCCAGCACCATTTTTTGAACATTTCTTTCCACTGGATGGTTTGACCTCCCTTGTCAAAGATCAAGTGACCATAGGTGTGTGGGTTCATTTCTGGGTCTTCATTTCTATTCCATTGATCTACCTATCTCTCACAATATCAGTACCATGCAGGGGTTTTTTTTTTGTTTGTTTGTTTTGTTTTGTTTTGTTTTTTCACAATCGCTCTGTAGTACAGCTTGAGATCAGGCATGGTGATTCCACCAGAGGATTTTTATTGTTTACAATTGTTTTTGCTATCCTAGTTTTTTTTGTTGTTGTTATTCCAAATGAATTTGGAAATTACTCTTTCTAACTCTGTGAAGAACTGAGTTGGAATTTTGATGGGGATTGCATGGAATCTGTAGATTGCTTTCAGCAAGAAAGCCATTTTGACTATGTTAATCCTGCCAATCCATGAGTATGGGAGATCTTTTCTTATTCTAAGATCTTCTTCGATTTCTTTCTTCAGAGACTTGAATTTCTTAT
>LR751523.1:25472-117462 GCA_902729485.2 Mus minutoides | reverse complement strand
ATGAATTTGGAAATTACTCTTTCTAACTCTGTGAAGAACTGAGTTGGAATTTTGATGGGGATTGCATGGAATCTGTAGATTGCTTTCAGCAAGAAAGCCATTTTGACTATGTTAATCCTGCCAATCCATGAGTATGGGAGATCTTTTCTTATTCTAAGATCTTCTTCGATTTCTTTCTTCAGAGACTTGAATTTCTTATCATACAGATCTTAGCCAGAAGCAGGAAAGAACCCAGATGTCCCTCAACAGAGGAATGGAAACAGAAATGTGGTACATTTACACAATGGAATACTACTCAGCAATTAAAAACAATGAATTTATGAAATTCTTAGGGAAATGGATGCATCTGGAGGATATCATCCTGAGTGAGGTAACCCAATCACAAAAGAACACACATGATATGCATTCACTGATAAGTGGATAATAGTCCAGAAACTTAGACTACCCAAGATACAATATAAAAAAACACATGAAACTCAAAAACAAGGAAGATCAAAATGTGGATACTTTGTTCTTTCTTAGAATGGGGAACAAAATACCCATGGAAGGAGTTACAGAGACAAAGTTAGGAGATGAGACAGTAGAAAGGACCATCCAGAGACTGCCCCTCCTGGGGATCCATCCCATATACAACCACCAAACCCAGACACCATTGCATATGTCAGCAAGATTTTGCTGACAGGACCCTGATATAGCTCTCTCTTGTGAGGCTATGCCAGTGCCTGGCAAATACAGAAGTGGATGCTCACAGTCATCTATTGGATGGATCACAGGGCTCCTAAAGAAGGAGCTAGAGAAAGTAACCAAGGAGCTAAATGGGTTGGCAACCCTATAGGAGAATCAACAGTATGAATTAACCAGTACCCCACAGAACTGTTTCTCTAGTTGCATATGTAGCAGAGGATAGCCTAGGTGGCCATCAATGGGAAGAGAGGTCCTTGGTCTTGCAAAGATCATATGTCCCAATACAGGGAAATGCTAGGGCCAGGAAGCAGGAGTGGGTGGGTTGGGGAACAGGGCGGGGTGGGGGAGGGTATAGGGGAGTTTGAGGATAACATTTGAAGTGTAAATGAAGAAAATAACTAATAAAATTGTATAAAAATAAAAAAAATAAAAAATTAAAAGATTTTACTTAAATAATAATAATAAAAAAGAAGCACCATGATTAAGACAACTTTTATAAAGAAAACGAATTTTGTCTGGCTTATTGTTTCAGGAGTTCACTCCAGTATCATCATGGTGGACTCTAAGACTAACATTATTTTGCTGATATATTATATATTATATGTTTCACTAATAGGACCTAAAAATATTCTTCAATATAAATAGTTTATAATTATATACTTTTACTTTTTGTGCAGTTCTATTTTCTTCTATGCTGAAATCTGTCATCTTATTTCAGCCAGCTGTTTTTTTTTGTTTGTTTGTTTATTTGTTTGTTTCTTTCTTTATTCTATTTTATTTACTTAGTATGAGTTGGAAAATATTTTGGAACTTACATAAGTTTGTCAGTTAAAAAGATTCTATTTTTGTGCATAATAATGATAAGCTTGAAAGGATTGGAAGTAACTGCAACAGAATTAATTTAGAGATCAATAGCAAAAGACAACTAGAAGAAGTGCAAGTACTTAAGCATTCAAATTCAAGGTAATATACGGTCCCAATAGGAAACCACAAGAAAATTGGAAAAGTTTTTTAGCACAAAAGTAAATCAATGCTGGAAGGGAAATTTACAATGTCAAATCCATATTTTAGTGAAAAATGAAGATGTAAAGTTCAATAGTTTACCATGTAATTTTATACCTCAGGTAGCAAGAGCATTGGGATGATGATCGGTAGCAAAAGGCATCTCAGAAAATGTGTACTGAATCAAAGTAGAAGATGGGGTTGATTTTGGAAAGATCAATGAAAATATTCATCACCTATATAGATTGATTAGCCAGATACACAGAATCTAATAGAAGAGAAAGTGGGGAAGATCCTCAAACTCATTGGCACAGTGGGAAGTTTCTTGAACTGAACACCAATGGATTGGGGTCTAAGATCAACAACTGATAAAGTGGTACTTCATGAAACTGCAAAGTTTCTGTAAGGCAAAAGATGCCATCAATAGGAGACAAATCTGCAACCTAAAGTTGGGGGTGAAAAAAAAAAAAAAACAACTATAGCAATCCTACATTTGATAGAGAGTTACTATCCAAAATATATAAAGAAATCAAGAAGTTAACCTCCAAAACACCAATAACCCAAATAAAATGGGGTACAGAGCTAAATAGAGAGTTTACAACAGAAAAATCTCTAATGCCTGAGAAACACTTAAATAAATGGTCAAAGTCCTTAGTCATCAGTGAAATGCAAATCAAAATGACCTTGAGATTGATTCCACTTTATACCAATAAGAATGGCTAAGATAAAAAAACTAACGCGGCTCTAGCTGCAGGATAGGATATAGAGCAAGGGGGACACTCCTCCATTGCTGGCAGGAGGGCAAACTGGTACAACCACTTTGGAAATCAATCTTGCAGTTCCTTAGAAAACTGGAAATAGTTCTATCTGAAGACCCAACTATCCAATCCTGGGTATGTACCCAAAAGATGCCTCACCATACCACAAGAACATATGCTCTACTATGTTCATAGCAGCTGTATTTGTAATAGTCAGTAGCAGGAAACCACCCAGATGTCCCTTAACAAAAGAATGTATACAGAAAATGTAGTTCATTTTTCACAATGGAATACTATTCAGCTATAAAAACAATGACATCATGAGTTTTGAAAGCAAATGGATGGAACTGGAAAATATCATCCTAAGTGAGGTAACCTAGACCCAAAAGGACATGTATGGTGTATGTACTCACTGATATGTTGATATTAGCCAAAAAATACAGAATACTTAGGATACAACCCACAGACCAAAGAAGTTTAATAAGCAGGAAGGCCCAAGTGAGGATCCTTCAATCCCACTTACGAGGGGAACAAAATAATAACGGGAGGCAGAGAGAGGGAGGTATCTGGGTAGAAGAGGAGAGGTAGAGGGGAAAATGGAAACAGTATCATGTATGGGGGTGGGGAGAAAAGTCCACAGGGTCATCAGAATGAATGGAAATATGTAGTCTCTGGGGGTATGAGGTGTGGGAACCCACTAGAAAGTCCCAGAGACCTGGAGGTAAGAGACTCTAAGGACTCAATGGGGGGGGGTGACCCTAGCTAAAATGTCCAACAATGGAGAGAGGGAACTTGAAAAATCCACCTCCACTAAATACACAGGGCCTCAAGTAGAGGGATTGTGTTATCGACCCACAGTAAAAAAATTCTGACCCAGATTTGTTCCTGTCTAAAAGAACTGCAGTGACAAAAATGGAGAAGAGACTGAAGGAAAGGTGGTCAAGTGACTGGCCCAATTTTGGATCCATTACATGGGAGGTGGGCATCAAGGTCTGACACTATTACTGATGCTATGATGTGCTTACACACAGGCGCCTACCATGGCTAATTTTTGAGAGGCACTACCATCAGCTGACTGAGACAGATGCAGATATTTATATCCAACCATTGGACTGAAGTTGGTAACCCCTATGTTTGAATTAGAGAAAGAATTGAAGATGAAGGGGAGGATGACCCTATAGGAAGACCAGCAGCCTCAACTAACCCAGGACCTGGGTGGTCACAGAGACTGATCCACCAACCAAGCAGCATACACAGGCTGGTCTGAGGCTTCAGACACATATAGAGTAGAGGACTGTCTGGTCTGGCCTCAGTGGGAGAAGTTATGTCTCATCCTAGAGAGACTTGAGGACCCATGGATGGAGAATACCTAGTCAGGGGGAGAATGAAGCACCCTCTCAGAGGAAAGGGGAGGAGGAATAGCATGAGGAACTGTGGGATACCAGACACTAGACTTCACTGTTCACAAACTGAGGTACATTCTAAGGTCAAATTCTAAATCATAATGTCAAAGTAGTTTTATCAATTTATAACAATATATGTGATAAGTTAGTTGAAGCACTCAACTTTTGAAAGACAAATATTTCCAAACTCATTCAGGGATAAATGCAGAGTCAAAGTTTCAATAGCTTTATACTATTTAAACAATTTCAATTTATAATTAAAAGTCTCTTAAGTGGTCATTGAAAAAAAAATCAACTTCAGGCAGAAATTACTTCACTAGAGAATTCTACCAAACATCTAAGACACAGATAACACCAGACCTGTAATTGTTCACAAAATGGCCTTATGCAGAATGTTTGTTAAGTCTCCGAGTTGAGTAATATTGATGCCAAATATCCCCAACTGATTCTGATATGAAATAAGTGAATATTAGTGTTAATAAATCTATGAAAGAAACATGAATTTTTATAAATTCCTAAATGCCATTTAAATAGATTTCAAAGGAAACATGACAATAAATGACCATGATAAAATGAGATGTATCTCAAACTTTCAAAATATTATATCAGTGGTAACATTAGGAAATTAATTGTTGCATTTATCTATAGTTGCAAAAAAGTATCTGAATGCATATTGAAGAGATATTGGTATCCTTTAAAATCAACTAAAGAAAGTATCTCAGAAGTCGGGCGTGGTGGCACACGCCTTTAATCCCAGCACTTGGGAGGCAGAGGCAGGCGGATCTCTGAGTTCGAGGCCAGCCTAGTCTACAGAATGAGTTCCAGGACAGCCAAGGCTACACAGAGAAACCCTGTCTTAAGAAGAGAAAAAAGAAAAAAAAAAAAAAAAGAAAGTATCTCAGAAAATGAAAAGTTAGAACATTTCATGGAAGGAAAATAGTGGAAGAGTCTATCAGCTTATTAAGGGTACAGAAAGTATGCACTTAAAAATACTATAAAAATGAATTGTGTTCTGACAATTGCAACAAGGAGAGTAAAGCTGGGGATATTTACCTTTATGCTAAGTTGAATAAATCAAGTAAAGAAATGGAAAGAAAGCATTGTCTCATTCTTTTTTTTTTTTCTTTTTATGGCTCTTTTATTTACTTACATTCCAAATGTTAATCCCCTTTCCAGGTTTCCTCTCTCCAACTTTCAAAATATTATATCAGTGGTAACATTAGGAAATTAATTGTTGCATTTATCTATAGTTGCAAAAATGAGGGTGCTCCCACCCACTCCCGCCTCACTGCCCTAGCATTCCTCTACAGTGGGGCATCAAGCCTTCAGAGGACCAAGGGTCTCCCGTACCATTCATGTCAGATAAGGGTCCCTTCAACTCCTCCAGTCCTTCCCCTAACTTCTCCATTGGGGTCCTTATGCTCAATCCGTTGGTTGGTTGTGAGCATCTGTGTCTGTATTGCTCAAGACCTGGGAGAGCCTCTCAAGAGAACTGTGACAGGCTCCTGTCAGCAAGTACTTCTTGGCATCCGCAATAGCGTCTGGCTTTAATGTCGGCCTGTGGGATGGATCCTGTGGCATCTGAAAGTGTTGATCTTTAAAACATAGAGAGTAGAATGGTAATGACCAGCTGATACCCAGAATGAGTGACAGGTGTCTTAAGGATGGTTGGCCAAAGAATACTAAGTTAGAGTTTATAGCAAGGAGCTCTGAAATGCTATTGCAGAGTAGCTTAACTTCTAGTAACAATAGTGTATTAGCGTTTCAAAGAATTAACAACTATATACATCTCATTGCAGCTGCTGACCAAAATCATGGCCCGAGGCCTGCTAAGCAAAAGCTAAACCATATCTTTAGCTAAACATAAAGAATTTGGACGTTTTCATCACCTAGAAATAAGTTTGAGGAGTGGTAGGTAAATATGCATAAGCCTACTTCAACACTATACAATGTATGTGTATACCTGACATTATATAGTAGCCTAGTAATACATAAAATTTTTATGCACCATGAAAATTTGTATAAATAATTTTAATATTAAAAGACCATTTCAAATTTTTAACAAATAAAAGAACAAAATAGTAAAATAAAAATAAAATTATGGAGCTGGAGAGATGGCTCAGTGGTTAAGAGCACTGACTGCTCTTCCAGCAAACACATGGTGGCACATAACCATATGTAATGGGATCCAAGGCAGTCTTCTGGCATGTCTGAAGACAGTGACAGTGTACTCCTATACATAAATCAAATAAATCTTTAAAAAAATAAAATTATTCTTCTTAAGTTTCATGTGTTTTGCAAATTGTATTTGGGTAACCTAAGTTTCTGGGCTAAAATCCACTTATCAGTGAGTACATGTTATGTGAGTTCTTTTATGATTGGGTTATGTCACTCAGGATGATACCCTCCAGATCCATCCATTTGCCTAGGAATTTCATAAATTCAGTGTTTTTAATAGCTGTGTACTACTCCATTGTGTAAATGTACCACATTTTCTGTATCCATTTCTCTGTTGAGGGATATCTGGGTTCTTTCCAGCTTCTGGCTATTATAAATAAGGCTTCTATGAACATAGTGGAGCATGTGTCCTTATTACCAGTTGGAACATCTTCTGGATATATGCCCAGGAGAGGTATTGCAGGATCCTCCAGTAGTACTATGTCTAAGACCAAAGTGTGGACACTTCGCCCCTTCTTAGGATTAGGAACAAAGCACATATTGAAGGAGTTACAGAGATCAAGTAAGGAGCTGAGACAAAAGGATGGACCAACCAGTGACTGCTACAGCTGGGGATCCATCCCATAATCAGCCACCAAATGCAGACACTATTGCATACGCCAGCAAGATATTGCTGAAAGGGCCCTGATATAGCTGTCTTGTGTGATGCTATGCCAGTGCCTGGCAAACAGAGAAGTGAATGCTCACAGTCAGCTATTAGATGGAACACAGGGTTCCCAATGCAGGAGCTAGAGAAAGTACCCAAGAGCTGAAGGGGTCTCCAACCCTATAGGTGGAAGAACAATATGAACTAACCAGTACCCCCAGAGCTCATGTCTCTCCCTGCGTATGTAGCAGAAGATGGCTTAGTTGGCCATCATTGGGAAGAGAGGCCCCTTGGTCATGCAAACTTTATATGTCCCAGTACAGGGAAACGCCAGAGCCAAGATGTGGGAGTGGGTGGGTAGGGGAGCAGGGAAGTGGATGGGGGAGGGTATAGGGAACTTTCAGGATAGCATTTGAAATGTAAATGAAGAAAATATCTAATAAAAATTGGAAAAAATTAAAATATATATATATTATGATTATAATCTGAATTCTGAAAATCAGGTTGAAACACAAAGATATCTGTATTTGCTTTTTTTTTTTAACAGATAGCATTTCATGTCATCAATCGTATACACTGACTTAGAATATGTGCATCTATGTTAGTTTTAGCAGTAAATACATATAGTGTAGAGGCGTCTTTTCACTTTCAGTCTTGGGGCAGCAATTATACTCATGATCATACATTTGCAGGTATGTGTACACATCTTTTACTGATATATATATATATATATATATATATATATATATATATATATATATATATAAAAGCACGACGGCTAGGTTTCACAATATACAATAGGCATTCAAAGGCTTTCTTGTTATTTCTTTTGCTTTGTTTTTTGCTTAAGTGTAGTTGCAAGATACACAATACAATAAATGTTTACTTACTAAATGTCATAAAATTATATATTTTTAGATTTATGAGTATAATTTTTTGATAGAAGAAGATAAGATAAGTAAGATATGAAGAAAATTTGATGGGATTGACAGTCAATGAATTAATGTATCATGTTTAGAGACTGACAAATTCATGTTGTTTGAAGTATCTATTCTGTCTAAAAAGACTTACACAGGGAATTCCACTAACAGAAAGGCAAGTAGAATTTTAAGACAAATCACCACATGAATTAAAAATCTATGCATTAACCAAGATCTTGAAAAAAAAAAAAAAAGAATCTTCTAAATGAAGAATACATTAAAGGAATTTTCTAAAAGTACAGTAATCAAAGCATTCTAATCAGGATAAGAAAATTGTAAAGCAGGTAATTAGAAGAAAAGTCAAGAAAGAACACATTTACAATTAATTATCCAGGATATATGAATAGATATTTTTTTCAAAGTTTTTCCAGCAATTATTGCTGAACCCATTGAATATCCTGGTAGAGAAAGAACAGGAAACAACTCAACATTATATTTTCTAAAACTCTCCATTAAAAACAGTAATTCAAAACAATGAGCTAGAGGTTAATATGTGTATTGTTAAGTCTGTGATGCAATGGGTTAACTTATTAAAGTTAATTAATTTTATGTAGAAAATTGTGATGCCTTTTAATTAAAAATTCCAGGTAGTTTTGATGGGAGGAAAAACACTAAGTTTCATAAACACACCAATGTAGAGAAATTTAAAAATAATTTTCAAAACATATAGTTCACACAATGAAATACAACATTTGAGATAAATATTCATCATTATTGTTCTCAAAAAGAAGTCTTATGTAGAATATATAAGAAACATTTAAAAATAATAATATGAAGAGAAGAATTAAATAGAAATAGAGAAATAATGTGGAGGGACACGCTGCACAAAAAATGTAAAAATAGATACTTAGAATATGAAAAGTTACTTGATTTCATTTCCCCCAGATGACTCAACTACCCAAAGAATAATAATGATCAACTTTTTTTAACCAACTCATAAAAAGAAGTAAAGACTGATAAGGGATCTCCATTAACATTTATAGCCAGCATACCTACACAAGAGTGAATGATCATGGGACTGGGAAAAGACAACAGTGTTTGCCCAGGTAACTTTAATATGCAACTTCCTAGTCAGAAGCAAGAACAAATAAAATGAGAGACATAGAGATTAAAGAGGATATATTAAACTCTTTTAATTTAAAATGTTCCTACATGTAAGACGTTCATTGCAAACTTATGGGAGTGAGTGAATTCAACATTAATTCAGACCAATATTTCACCAAAAGTAATACTTTGTAAGTTTTTTATTTACTTAAAATGATTAATGTTAAATTGCTTCAGATTTTGCTTGACACTGTGATTTTTGTTTCTGATTAAATAAACTTTAAGGGGACTAAATATAATTCATAGCAATACTATTTTTTTAAATGAGAGAGAAATAAGGCAGGCAGGCTGGCAGGCAGGGAGGGGGAGGGAGGGAGAGAGGGAGGGAGGGAGGGAGGGAGGAAGGGGGGAAGGAAGGAAGGAAGGAAGGAAGGAAGGAAGGAAGGAAGGAGGGAAGGAAGGAAAGAGATGTAAAAGTGAAGGAAGAGAATGAAGAGAATGGAAGAGAAGTTTGAAAGGAAGGGAAGAAGGGAGTGAAGGGCGAAGGAAGGAAAGAAGGATGGAAGGAAAGAAGAGAGAGGGAGAAAGAATGGAAAGAAGAGAGTTAAGGAGGAAAGGTTTGAAGGTTTGGGGGGATTATTGTCTGCAATATAAAGTAATGCTTATTTCTATTCTAGAATTATATATATATATATATATATATATATATATATATATATATATATATATATATATATGTGTGTGTGTGTGTGTGTGTATGTATATATATGTATATATATATGTATATATATAAACTTTATATAATATAATATATAATATGAATATTTATACACACATATACACATACATCACATACATGTACACACATATGTATATATTTATATAATTTTAAGGCCAGATCACACTGAAAAACTCTTTCATGTAGGAGTCACTCAATCTATTAATAGTGGTTCTTACCTTTCTAGTGCTGAGAAACTTTAGCATATTTCCTCCTGTGTGGTCACACCCAACCATCAAATTATTTTGTTGCTACTTTGTAAGTGTATTTTTGCTACTGTTGTGAATCACAATGTAAATATTTAAAACTCTGATCTTCAGCCCCCATGAGGTTCATGATCCATAGGTTGAGACCCCTTGGTAGTGTGAGTTGTAACCTAATTGAGTCTCTTGTAAAGGTCTTCACCAACAAAAAAACATCTCTCTTGGAACAACATACCCAGCAATGTACCCACAATATCTCCAATCTTCACTCATAAGCATAAGGATACATTCTTTGCAATGCAAATGAACTTATTAAATGTTTCAGCTATCTATACTAACCACAAAGAACTAATAAATCTTTAAAATGTATCATTCATCAGGTACAGATTGGCAAATTTTCACTACTAAAAGATGATAAAAGTATATTTATTTTATTATTTAGGTAATGTTTTGGGTTTTACTTTTACTCTTTTGAGCAGTTTGCAAATATTTAAATTGTACTGATTAAGTATTCTCTTACCTTCTCTCTTTTCTTAGAAGTGGTTACCTTAATGCTTACAAAATATTAAAAATGTGATTTATCATTTAAATAAAATTGATAAGAGATCAGAAACTAAACTGCCTTTAACAATGATATTTTTTTTAATTTTTCTTGAGCAAACCATCTTCAAACATAAGTGGCTTAATTAATTGTACCTTTAAGCCATTCATATTAAACACTTGTCAAATTATATTATGCCTGCTTCAGGAGAGCTATGAGTTTTGTTTAATCATGTCTTTTCTGATCCTCGATACTCTATAAACTATTTGAGGTTCTTAAGGTTCAAGAAAGGCAATGATTTGCTAACTTGGGCCAAAAGTTTTCAACTGAATTTTATCCTTACATAAAAATCCCACTGAGACTGAGTTACTCACTCAACAATCCTGTAGTAAACAAGAAACATGTATTCAATTTTAGGCTTTGTTTTCTTTACCAACTCAGATAAGACAATTGAATTGATGCCTGGATCAATGTAGTAAATACGTTTTAGGCATCTCCCTGTTGCTTTAAAACACACACACACACACACACACACACACACACACACACACACACACACCCTTCTGATTTTCAGCTCATATATAAGTTTCAGACTGACATTTTGTGGATATGTGTCTCAGATTAAAATCTGTTCAGATAAAATAAGGATTTCCGAGGCTTACCTGGAAATGCATATCCTTGAAACAAAGGTTCAGATGTTAATTTTTTTTATAATTTAGGAAAATATTAGAAAACTGTCCCCCAGTCTAAACCACATGATGGATTGATTGATTATTGTTGTAACTAAACATATATGGGAAAATTATGTTTACAGGGTTATAGCTCAAAATTTAATTCCTGATTTCATATAAATTATACTAGCTGTGCTTTTCCTTGTTTTTCCCCATTTTTTCATTTTCCTGTTTATTACAGTAAAAGAGCAATGTATCTTACTTGTTTTCTTCCTCAAAGTGTGTTATCTATAGGCATAGATATTTCTTGGTATATGTTTCTTGTTGCACTGTGGTAGATGTGTCTGCATGGTGTGAGTATGTGACACCTTCTGAAAAGAATTAAAAACTGCATGAGTTTTGGTAGGATTCCCCCTGTTTTCAATAAGTGCATGTCATTTCACAAGCCTTTAAGGGGCACTTCTCCCATCTCGAGAGTAGAGCTGACATGCCGTGGAGTAGGTGAGGTGAGTGTGGGAGAGTTATACATCTGAGGCCAAAGCCTTGTCTGCTTCCTCTGCGAGACATCATTCTGAGTCTCCCTGGTTCTGATGGCCTTTCAGTACTAGTGACAACAGGAAGTAGAACAATCCAGAGCAGGCTGCATTAATCAGGGGCCACTGAGGTAACACAGAATGGCATTGCAGAGTTTATCCCTCTTCTCATTTTTTTTTTTCCTTTGAGAATTTGGTACAATGTGTTTTTCGATTATAATCATCCCCTCTCCCAGTCTTTCCAGATCTATCTCCTCTTCCCTACCCAACCAACATTTTGTTCCTACTCTTTTAGAATCTCATAAAGTCCAATCTGTGCTGCTCATGTACTATTGGATGTGTAGCCTTTATTGAGGAGTATACAGGGAGGTAGAACTAGATATTATACACGTCCTTAAAATGTGAGCACAATTTGAAGATTTGAAGGGTAAATTAACTCTCCAGAGTTATATGTATGTAAAAAATCTTCTACTGTTTCTTGAAATAGAACATATTTTCACTTTTCAAGGTCTTTGATTTTAGACTGAGACTATGAGAATAATCCAGCTCTCTATGTACATTTTCTTAATGTTAGCACATCAGGAAAACATATTTTTTCCTCAGTCATATATTCCCAGGTATTACTTAGGCCATTATTTGCCTGCTATGGTCTACCCTCTGATCCACCATGATTCCTAAATTCTTTCTGTAGGAATAACATTGGCAAAATGAAATTCCAAAGTCTCAGGACACTATGGCATCAACTGAAATTCTAATACAGCATTTAAATTTTATTTGGTAAATATTCCCATGATACCACTATCAAAATAACCATAGCAAGGAATTAACATTCAAATAAGGGTCTGGTATGAGATATCTAGGGTACCACCATGGAGAACTAAGGAAACAACTTCCTGGACTTGTAATTCATAGGTGAGAAAGACTCAAGAATACCAAGAAAGTCTTTCAAGCCAGAACAAACATACCCTCTTTTTGAGATAAAAATAAGGTAACTTTAGCAAGTTGTCCATTGAGCTCAAGATGACTTGTAATTGCTCTTGGGGTATAAGACAATGAAGAAAACCCACCTTTTATTCTCACTGCATGTGGTGGTTTGAATATGTTTGGTTCATTGGAAGTGGCACTATCAGGAGGTTTGGCCATATTGAAAAATGCAGCACTATGTAGGCAGACTTTTTTTTTTAATTTATTCAGTTATTTTTTATTAGATATTTTCTTAATTTACATTTCAACTGCTATCCCGAAAATCCCCTCCCCCCTCTCTTCTCCCCTGCCCACCCACTCCCACTTCTTGGCCCTGGCGTTCCCCTGTATTGGGGCATATAAAGTTTGCAGTACCAAGGGGCCTCTCCTCCCAATGATGGCCGACTAGGCCATCTTCTGCTACATATGGAGCTAGAGACACGAGTTCTGAGGGTTCTGATTAGTTCATATTGTTGTTCCTCACCATACAGAGACTAACCCACCCAGGATCCATCCCATAATCAGTCACTAAACTCAGACACTATTGCATAGGACAGCAAGTGTTTACTGAAGGGACCCTGATATAGCTGACTCCCACAGAAGTGGATGCTCACAGTCATCCATAAGAGGGTAGGTAGACTTTTGAGGTTGCCTTTGCTCAAGCTCTGCCCGGTGGAGAAGGGAGTCGTCCCACCGACTGCCTTCTAATCAAGATGTAGAATTTCTGGCTCTTTTAGCACCATGTCTGCCTGCATGATACCAAGCTTCCCACCATGATGATAACAGACAGAACCTCTAAAAATGTATGCCAGCCCCAATTAAGTGTTTGTCTTTATAAGAAATGCCTTGGTCATGGTGTCTCTTCACAGCAATGAAACCCTAACTACAACACTGCTGGACAAGCAGGGATAATTGAAAAGTGTTTTGGTTATTTTTAAAGATTTATTGATTTATGTATGTGAATGCTCTGTATTCCTGCACATCTGCACAACAGAGGGCACCAAACCCCATTCTAGATTGTTCTAAGTCACTATGTGAATGCTGGAACTGAAGCCAGGATCTCTGGAAAAGCAACCAAATACAACTGGGACTCATGGTTATCTTTTTCATGGTACATGGGGAGTCTCTTTTTTCGGTATGATTGATTGTTACAATGGAACCTGCCCTTCTCCAGGTTTGGAATCAAAGTTACTCCCAAGGCAAGCACAACTACTTTTATATTTGTTGAATGCTTCCTAGGATTTCTTTGTGTCCAGTAGAGTTTCTAATAAGGCCATGGAAAAAGGAGAGAATGATGCTCTTAAAAGCTAGTAAGAGGATATTGAACACTTGATTTAAGGATATCCTAGATTTTAATCGTGTCAGCACCTGCCTTGAGAAATCGCTGCCTTTGTTTTTGTGATCATTGTAGCAATAGCAAGATCAATAAGCCTTTCTAAGATGCAGTGGGCCAGAACACACTTTATCTCCTTTGTTACTCCATAATGTGAAGCATTGCAGAGGTGTGACCAACATACATTGAACCATTATCTATTAGTATGTTACTTATCTGACATATAAGACATGCATATGGAATATTAATTCTTCCATAATATGTATGCCACCAAAGTTGCCCAACAGTTATATCTGCACAAAAAATCAGTTTGTCTTAAGATAGATTTCTCCTCTGTGAAGTAGAAGAGATAAAAAGAACATACCTCAGCACTCCCTGTAAGTCTGGGTGACCTTACTTGACAAAAAGTACTTGTAACTGTTAGAGTTGCTAATACAGAAGCAGCCTGGTCTCTCCCTTTGGCAGAAGAGGGATTCAGGCAGCTCCCTCCAGGATCCTGCAAAGCCTTTCTTCCTAACTCACTTGTTCCTAAGAGGTTTCTGCCTTTATCCTCAGAGACTCCATTAACCAACTACTATGAAGTGTCTAAGAAAGGGCATTTTTCTGTGCTAGGCTGCAAGCTTCACGAATGCAAAGAAATCACTACAGCTATTTGCTGAGGGTCATTACTGCTTTTAGCCCTCAGGCTAGCTCCACTCAGAAGCTCCATAAGGCAATCCATGAATGTGTACGGCAGAAATAAGACCAACCCTTAATCCTGATATTCTTTGTCAGCTTTCAGAAGCTGTGTGTATTTGATACCTTTCCTGCCTACGTTCAAACTAAAATTTACTGTTGGATTTGATTGCTTCATTATGCATAAATAAAATTAACTTTCAGTTGCTAATAGGGAATTTAAGCATGAGAGATAGCAATGAATAAATACATATTAAGATTTTTTTATCCAGACCATTTAAGCCTTGTCTGAGTTACTGTTCCTAAATGATCAGGAAAGGAGTGTTGTTACTTTATATGGATATTGGATAAAATTCTACAAAGGGCAATAAAAGCAATATCAGCATGTTAGAGTGTAAGGTGCTGCATTGCAGAAAATTCATTCCAATTTCCTTGAAGCTCTGGCAAAAGGGCCCGAGTTCAGTCAAGGTTACTTGCTATAATATGAGTCCTAATAGACCAACAGGTTCAACCAGAATTAGGAAACATTTTCCTGCCTGGGTTATTATTCTTTTCATTGATGCTTTCACCATTTGGAGCTCCTAAAACCAAAAGTCAAGTTCTAAAGACACGATGCTAGGAGTACTCAGAAATTACTTAATGGATGTGTTTTAAAGTCTGACAGTTTGTCCCTTGTCATCTGGTAACAGTAGATCAGCTTTCATTGCCATTTCACTAAGCGTCGCTACAGCAATGCGTTTTTTTTTGTTTGTTTGTTTTGTTTTTTTTGTTTTTAAGTTCCTTCTATTTGATGCAGATTGTTCCTGACTCCATGAACCTTCATTACATGGTGCATTTCCCTTAGCAAACTTGTTGGCAGATCTGCAAATCTTGCCTCCTGTGACTTATAAAACAGAACAGGTAAAATTATAATAATAATCAGTATACATAGTAGGATAACAAACACAAAATATTAGTGGAGAAAGAAACTGTGAGGTCTAAAACCCAGTATATGCCATATTAATACACATATACACAGACTTTAAGCAGAAAAATATAGAGACCAACTGATAATTAATATCAAGTAAAGACAATAATTTTTGTGTATGCACATGGCATGTTGTGTGTGCATGTTTATATTTCCATATTTGCGTGCTCGTGCAGGTACACATGCATGTTTTCATGCATGCCTGTAGAGATCTGAGATTGATGGTAGCTTGTCTCTCTCAATAGCTCTTAACTTTATATTTTGACATTTGATCTCTCATTTGAATTATCTATCTAGCCAGCTTGCTTTGGGGATGCCATGGCTCCATCTTTCATGTTCAGTTTTGCAGCGGCCAGCCAGCACAGCTGGATCAAGCCCTGAACTGAGCCTTCTTTCCGTACCTGAATCAACAACACTTACACTAAATATATTAACAGTAAAAATGATGTTTCTACAATTGAAATCTTGTAACATGCTAAGAGAGTTGTCATATTTCTTGAAAATTCTTGGTCTTAAATTTTCAAGTTATCATTCAAAATAAATTTTGGAATAGGGAAATATTGCTAATTCCTTTAAAGATACTACTCAATGAGGAGAGAGGAACATGTGTGTATATAAAAGTGTTTTAAAGAAACTTGCTACTTGTTTGCTACAAAAATTAGTTTTTTCTTTTCTTTTTTTTAACAGATAATGAACACTTTCTATCATCTTATTTTTCAAGGTCCTGCTGTCTCCTTCAAGCCAGTGAAGGCAAATGGTTAACTAAAAAAGTTAAGATCCCTAAAGGAAGCGCTATTTCAGCCCCTTTGGATATTTTGATATATGACTTTGGTATTGGGTCTTGAATGAAGCCCAGTGGTATTTAACCAAAGCTTCTGTTCTGATCTTTATTAGAATTCTGTCAGGCCATCACTGAAGGTGGTACTGGTGTTGAGTATGGTGGTATCTAAGCTGGCAAGTTTATGTTCTGCGTCTATTTCAACAGTTCTCAACCTCTGGGCTGTACCTCCTACAGAGGTTGCATTTCAGATATTTACATTTATGATTCATAACAACAGCAAACTATAGTTATAAGGTATCAATAAAGGAATTTTATGATTCAGGGTCATTCTAACAAGAGTAAAGGAATTATTGGGTGGCAGCATCAAGAAGATTGAGAACCAGTGATCTACTGCCATCAGATTTATTGCTTCGCTTTTGAAAGATCAACTTTAAAGTTTCCTTCTAAGGAGTCAGAATATGATAGTGGAACATGTGGAAGAAAATCTCTCTAATGTCATGCTACAATGATTTTCAGGTTGGTGGAGCTTGCCTGGTAATGTGGCAGTGGGGAAAATAAAAATTGGATGTCAGTTCCAAGAGTAGTTAACTAGAATGATTACATATGTCTGCCTGAATGCACACATTGGAATTGACTTTTTTTTTTTTTTAATTTCATCTTAACATAGAATCATGAGAGTTTGCTCTGTGCTGACCTCCCAAATGTAATGGAATCTGCCATAGAAGATGGAAGCATGAACATCTGCTCAGCAGGTATCAGCCTTAATCTTACATCTATTGACTGTATCATGTGGTTCAGGTTCCACTTTGAAATATGACTCTGCTTGTGTCACTTTTCACATTGTGCCACAATTACTCATTTGTTCAATGTTAGAATAATTGTGGTCAAGGTTTCCTTGAAGGTACTGCATTTTCCAATGGAGTTTTGAAGCCATTTAATTTTTAATGGCCTCTCTTATGAAGACCATTTCAAAAATGGTCATAGAGTTGACTTTTTTTTTCCTTTTGTAAATAACTTTTATTTTTTACAGTCCAGTCATTATCCCCTTTCCTGGTCTGCCCTTCCACAGTTCCTCATCCTATTCCTCGTCCTCATTGTCTTCAAGAGGATATCCCCCTTCTCCCATGCCAAGCCTTCTGGTCCCTGGGGTCTCAAGTCTCTTGAGGGTTAGGCACATCTTATCTCACTGAGGCCAGACCAGGCAAGTTCTCTGCAGCACAAGTGTTGGGGGTTGGGGGGAATGTCAGTGCTTAGGCCAGATCCTATTCTGCTTGGTTGGTGGCTCAGTGTCTGAGAGATTGTAGATGTCCAGGTTAGTTGAGATTGTCAGTCTTCCTCCTCCTCCTCAGCTTCTTCCAGCCTTTACCTAATTCATCCTTAGAGGTGCCCAACTTCAGTCTAAGGATTGTGGGTTTTTATTTGCATCTGTCTCAGACAGCTGCTTGTTGGACCTCCTAGAAGACAGCCATGCTAGGTTTCTGTCTGTAAGTACACCACAGCATCAGGAATAGTATCAGGCTTTGGAGCCTCCCCTTGAGATGGATTACAAGTTGGGCCAGTCCCTGGACCCCCTCAAGGTTACATATTTCCATTTATTCTCTTGTTCCTCAGGGCTTCTCTGCTGTTCCCTCTCCCAAACCTGATCATGTTCCCCTTTGCCCCTCTCCTCCCCTCTCCCAGCAGGTTCCCTTCCTCTCTCTGACTCCAATGATTGTTTTCTTCTCCTTTCCAAATGAGATTCAAGTATCCTCACTTGGGCCCTTCTGCTCCTTAACCTTCTTGAGGTCTGTCTATTGTATACTAGGTATTCTGCATTTCTTAGCTAATATCCACTTACTTGTCAGTACACACTATATATGTTCCTTTGAGTCTGAGTTACCTCACCCAGGATATTTTCTAGTTCCACCCACTTGTCTGCAAAACTCAGAATGTCCTCATTATTAATAGCTGACTAGTATTCCATTGTGTAAATGAACCACATTTTCTCTATCAATTTTTCCATAGTGGGACATCTAGGTAGTTTTCAGATTCTGGCTATCACAGATAAGGCCACTATGATCAGAGTGGAGCATGTGCCCCTGTGGTAAGGTTGGGAATCTTTTGAGTATATGCTCAAGAGTGGTAGAACGGGGTCTTAAGATAGATCTATTTCAAATTCTTTGAAGAACCTCTAGATTGACTTCCAGAGTGGTTGTATCAGTTTGCAATCCCACCAGCAATGGAGGAATGTTCTTCTTTTTCCACATCCATTGCCAACATGTGTTGTAACCTAAGATTTTGATCTTAGCCACTGTGATTCCTATCAGGTGGAATCTCAGGGTTGTTTTCATTTGCATTTCCCTGGTAACTAAAGACTCTGAATTCTTTCTTTCTTTCTTTCTTTCTTTCTTTCTTTCTTTCTTTCTTTCTTCCTTCCTTCCTTCCTTCCTTCCTTCCTTCCTTCCTTCCTTCCTTCCTTTTTTTCTGTCTTCACTCCAGATTTTATTTCTGTCACATCCATGTCCACCCTTTGACTATTCCACATCCCATATCTCCTCCCACCCCCCTGTCTCAAGAAGGATGTCTCCATCCCCCAACTTCTACTCTGCCTGATCTCTAAACTGCCTGGGGCATCCAGTCTCTTGAGGGTTAGCTCCATCATCTCTGTATGAACACGGACCTCTATTGTATGTGTGTTTGGGCCCTCATATCGGCTGTTATATGCTGCTCGGTTGATGGTCCAGTGTTTGAGAGATCTCAGGGTCCAGGTTAACTGAGACTGCTGGTCCTCCTTCAGGACCATCCACCTCCTCAGCTTCTTTCAGCCTTTCCCTAATTCAGCCACAGGGGTCAGCAGCTTCTGTCCATTGGTTGGATGCAAATATCTGTATCTGACTCTTTCAGCTGCTTGTTAAGTCTTTTGGAGAGTGGTCATGATAGGAGGGCAGTCATGCTAGGTCCCTTTTTGTGAGCCCTCCATAGACTCAGTAATAGTGTCAGGCCTTGGAACCTCCCCTTGAGCTGGATCCCACTTGGGCCTGCCTGTTGACCTTCTTTTCTTCAGGCTCTGCTCCATTTCCATCCCTGTACTTATTTCATACAGGAGCAATTATGGGTCAGAGTTTTGTCTGTGGGATGGAAACCCTCTCCCTCATTTGATGCTCTTCCTGTTGGAAGTGGGCTCTAAAATTGCCCTCTCCCTACTGTTAGGCATTTCATCTGAGATCCCTCCCTTTGAGTCCTGAGAGTCTCTCACCTCCTAGGTCTCTGGTACATTCTGGAGGATCCCCCCCCCCAGCCTCCTATCTCCTGATGTTGCCTGTTTCTAATGTCCCTCAGGGCTTTAGTCCTTTTTCCTCACCCAATACCAGATCAGTTTCTCCTCTCCCCTGCTCCCTCCCCCAACCCTGTCCACTTAGCCTCCCAAGTCCCCCATCCCCACTCTTGTCCATGTGTGCAGTGATACAGAACTAGCTATTCAGTAGTGATGAGCTCACACTTGAGCGTGCGACTCACATCATAGATTACACCTCAAATGATATCCATCCTTGATTAATTTTCATGTGAATGAACATGGCCCCATGAGCTCCCCTTCTTTCTGTGACTATTTGACAAGACCAAACCTGTGCAAATCTAGTGTAGTAACAAATTCTCTGAGCTAGAATTACAGGTGTTATGAATCAGCATTTTTGGATTCTGCAAAGGAAACTCATGTCCTCTGCAAGGGAAGTATATATTCTTAATGGTTCAGGTGTATCCTAACCCAAGTCAATTAATTTGTCTCGTAGATGTTTTTCAAGAAGAGGACGACCTTTTACAACATATATATGGAAAGGAGATTATTTTCCAATTCTGTCTCACATAAATGATGTACACTCTTCTTGAACAGCAAGAATTTATAGCATCTAACTTTGTGACAAAATTTTGTTAGCTTTTCACAACTCTAGTAAAACATAATATGCTTCTATATTCTCAAAACATCCCCCAAAGCTCCATAGAATGCTCTATGTATTATACTTCACTAACATTTGAGCCAGCGAATGTCATAATGCTCAGAGTTTTCCCAGAAAATGGTCCTTAAATTGGGTGAAAAATGAGATAGAAAAAGGGAATCCCCCAAGAATCTGTGTATAATGACATTCAGAATGAAGGGAACTTTGTTTGTAGAGAATATAATTACATTATGGAATTCAGTGGAATTTACAAAACACTCTATTTGCCTACTCCATAGAGATTTGTTATTCATCTAAGTGGGTTACATATAAACATGCTCATGTCAAAAATGTAGGAACATATGTTGTGGGATTGGCTTACCACTTGCATTATGTTAATTGTTTTCCCAAAATTGCACAGGTATTCCTAGGTAAGAGGCTGAGGATACCCAAGATACAATTTGCTGAACATAAGAAAATCAAGAAGAACGAAGACCAAAGAATGGATCCTTCATTCCTCCTTAGAATAGAGAAAAAAACACCCATGGAAGGAGTTACAGAGACAAAGTTTGGAACTAAGACAAAAGGATGGACCATCCAGACACTGCCCCACCCAGGGATCCAAACTCAGACACTATTGCATATGTCAGCAAAATTTTGTTGAAAGGACCCTACTATATCTTTCTAGTGTGAGGCTATGCCAGTGCCTGGCAAATACAGAAGTGGATGTTCACAGTCATCTATTGGATGGAACACAGGGCCCGCAACTGAGGAGCTAGAGAAAGTACCCAAGAAGCTGAAGGGGTCTGCAACCTTATAGGTGGAACAACAATATAAACTAACCAGTACCCCCAGAGCTTGTGTCTCTAGCTGCATATTTAGCAGAAGATGGCCTAGTTGGCCATCATTGGGAAAAGAGACCCCTTGGTCTTGCAAACTTTTTTATGCCCCAGTACATGGAAAAGCCAGGGCCAAGAAGTGGGAGTGGGTGGGTAGGGGAGCAGGGCGGGAAGACTGTATAGGGAACTTTCTGGATAGCATTTGAAATGTAAATAAAGAAAATATCTAATAAAAAATTTTAAAAGAATTAATTGTTTATTTATCCTTACCTTTTCTTATATGGCACTATTGACATTCTTTGCAGAATATTTATTATTTTCCAAACAATATAAAATAATTAGATGAATGTGAAAATATTCAATATATAATATCTTAAAGGAAATCAGAGTAATGGGTTAAAGATTATTTTCCATCCTGTTTAACATAGGCACTTAAGCTCTGTGATTTCTCACAGTCTATAAATATTTACTAAGAGGAAAACCTACCTTGGTGTTCCTATTTCAGCTAGGAAATATATCATTCATCCTTCTAAACCTGTCACCTTTCGATTTGGCCTTTCACTGACCTTAATTTCTCTGGGGAAGGCTCTTGTGGAAATGGTTTATGTCATGTTTGTTCAAGGAAGGAAAAAAGTGAGGAAAAAAGTATTTTTAATAAAGGTTTGGTAAGGTTATCGTCCATTCCATATAACTGACGTTAAAATGACTATCCACTTTACATACTTGATTTTTGGACAGAAAGTACAGAACAATATTAAAAATAATATGAAACTTAGCAAGCAGGAAAGACATAAAATGACAGTGGCTTATTTTCATTGTGTTTTTCCTTATATTTAACTAAAAGACAAAATCACCTGTAGGCAAAGAAGTATTTTATATGAATATTAATTTTCTTAAAACTCAAGAACAGTGAAGAATTGAGTTGGAATTTTGATGGGGATTGCGTTGAATCTGTAGATTGCTTTCAGCAGGATGGCCATTTTGACTATATTAATCCTCCCAATCCATGAGCATGGGAGATCTTTCCATCTTCTGAGATCTTCTTCAATTTCTTTCTTCAGAGACTTGAAGTTCTTGTCATACAGATCTTTCACTTCCTTCGTTAAAGTCACACCAAGGTATTTTATATTATTTGTGACTATTGTGAAGGGTGCTGTTTCCCTAGTTTCTTTTAGAAAGGGCAATTTGCAAATTCTTCTGGAATAATAAAAAACCTAGGATCGCAAAAACTATCCTCAACAATAAAAGAACCTCTGGTGGAATCACCATGCCTGACCTCAAGCTCTACTACAGAGCAATTGTGATAAAAACTGCATGGTACTGGTATAACAACAGACAGGTAGACCAATGGAATATAATTGAAGACCCAGAAATGAACCCACACACCTTTGGTCATCTTATCTTCGACAAGGGAGCTAAAACTATCCAGTGGAAAAAAGACAGCATTTTCAACAAATGGTGCTGACCCAACTGGCAGTCAACAAGTAGAAGAATGTGAATTGATCCATTCCTTTCTCCTTGTACAAAGCTCAACTCTACCAGAGACACTGAAATTCATAGGGGAGAAAGTGGGGAAAATCCTTGAAGATATGGGCACATGGGTAAAATTCATAAACAGAACACCAATGGCCTGTGCTGTAAGATCACAAATCGACAGATGGGACCTTATAAAATTGCAAAGCTTCTGTAAAGCAAAAGATACTGTCAACAGGACAAAAAGGCCACCAATGGATTGGGAAAGAATTTTTACCAATCCTAAATCTGATAGGAGGCTAATATCCAATACTTACAAAGAGCTCAAGAAGCTGAATGGCAGAAATTCAAATAACCCCATTAAAAATTGGGGTACAGAGCTTAACAAAGAATACTCAACTGAAGAATGCCAAAGGGCTGAGAAGCACCTTAAAAAAGTTCGAAATCCTTAATCATCAGAGAAATGCATATCAAAACAACCCTGAGATTCCACCTCACACCAGTCAGAATGGCTAAGATCAAAAATTCAGGTGATGGCAGATGCTGGCGAGGATGTGGAGAAAGAGGAACACTCCTTCATTGCTGGTGGGATTGCAAGCTGGTACAATCACTCTGGAAATCAGTCTGGCGGTTTCTCAGAAAACTGGACATAGTACTACTGAAAAATCCAGCAATACCTCTACTGGGCATATACCCAGAAGATATTCCAACTGGTAACAAGGACACATGCTCCACTATGTTCATAGCAGCCTTATTTATTATAGCCAGAAGCTGGAAAGAAACCAAATGTCCCTCAACAGAGGAATGGATACAGAAAATGTGGTACATTTACACAATGGAGTACTACTCAGAAATTAAAAACAATGAATTTATGAAATTCTTGAGCAAATGGATGTATTTAGAGGATATCATCCTGAGTGAGGTAATCCAATTAAAAAAGAAGTCACTTAATATGCACTCACTGTTAAGTGTATATTAGCCCAGGAACCTAGAATAACCAAGATACAATTTCCAAAACACAAGAAAATCAAGAAAGTCCAATGCATGGATACTTCATTCCTCCCTAGAATAGGAATTAAAATATACATGGAAGGAAGTACAGAGACAAAGTGTGGAACTAAAATGAAAGGATGAACCATCCAGAGAGTGCCCCACCCAGGTGGTCCATCACATAATCAGCCACCAAATGCAGACACTACTGCATATGCCAGCAGGACATTGCTGAAAGGACCCTGATATAGCTTTCTCCTGTGAGGCTTTGACAGTCCCTGACAAATACAGAAGTGGATGCTAACAATCATCTATAGGGCAGAACATAAGGTCCCCAACATAGGAGCCAGTGAGAGAACCCAAGAGCTGTAGGGGTCTGCAACCCTACAGATGGAACAACAATCAGAACTAATCAGAACCCCCAGAGCTCACGTCTCTAGCAGCATATGTATTAGAAGTTGGCCTTGTTGGCCATTACTGGGGAAGAAAGGCCCTAGGTATAGCAATGTTTGTAAGCCCCAGTACAGGGGCCAAGTAGTGGGAGTGGGTAGGTAGGGGAACAGGGCGGGGGGAGGGTATAGGGGACTTTTTGGGATAGCACTTGTAATGTAAATGAAGAAATTATCTAATAAATAAAAAACACTCAAGAACAAATGCATTTAATCTAAGCTTTGTAAATAGCTCAAATATTATTGATCCATCTTATATTTAAAGTCTATAATTTTGTGTCTGAATAGTCTTTGGTAATTTTAGAGAAGCATTTAAACTTGCTATGTACGCATTAGTGAGATCCACACTGCCTCAGTGCTCTCTAGGAGATTTTCAATTTTATTATAATGTTTGGTGGAAGTAATCAAGATGCAGCCAGGAATCTAATACATCCATATAATGAATATATAGTGTAAAATATGTTATCACAAGAAAGACTATAATTTATATGCAATAGAATTCACTGAATTCATGTAAGAATGATTCTAAAAATTATTATTAGATATCTCCAGCCTGCCATCTTTAATTTTTATATTGCTTGACATACACACATATATTGTAATGCTGGTAGGCATGAATATTCAAACTCCTAACTTCAGGATTAGCTTTAGAAATCTCTATCTAGTTGTCAAATGGTAGATTTTACCAAGTATTCTGAAAACAAATAGAGAATACCTGATAGAAAGACAAATATGTTATAATCAATATCTGACTACCATCTATTTATCCACATCTATTCATACTTCTATGTATGTATGTATGTATGTATGTATGTATGTATGTATGTATGTATATAAGGAAAGAGATAAAAAGAAAGCAAAGCAAAAAGAGAATAAGGAGAAGAGAAGTGGAAAAGAAGAGGGCAAGGGAAGAGGAGAGAAGGGGAGGGGAGGGCATGGGAAGGGAAGGGAGGGGAGGGGAGGAGAAGAGAAGAGAAGAAAGAGAAGAGAAGAGAAGAGAAGAGAAGAGAAGAGAAGAGAAGAGAAGAGAAGAGAAGAGAAGAGAAGAGAAGAGAAGAGAAGAGAAGAGACAATTAGAGTTACAGTTCACTATTCATTACAAGGGCAGAGCATATGGAAATGGGAGGTGATTAAAAAGAGTTGCGTTTCCAAGTTACTTTGCCCTTTGACATTCCATGCTTAGCTGTGCTAGAGCTACCTGAGGATACAATGTCAGGGATAGTAAAGATCGAACTTGATTAGTCTCCAAGTCTCTCACCTGCGAAAAGTTTAAAGTAGAGATTTGACATTGAAGTATGAAACTAACAGCGGGCAAGATTTATAAACCAATCATTCATTCAAACAACTGGTAGAAAATGGCGCAATATGCAGGTGGTGAGACTATTCAAAGTATTAATGTTAGTATTCAAGATTGTTTTCATTAAGAGGAATGGAATCCCAAGGAGCTGAGATATAGAGCCCCAGGGAAATTAAAGTAGGCATTGCTCCATGCAGGAAGCTGGTACAGGGCTACATGTACCTAGAAAGCAGGTTATGGGATGCTGTATTAGTCAGGGTTCTCTAGGGTCACAGAACTTATGGATAGTCTCTATATAGTAAAGGAATTTATTAATGACTTACAGTCTGCAGTCCAATTCCCAACAATGGTTGAGTAGTAGCTTTGAATGGAAGTCCAAGGATCTAGCAGTTACTCAGTACCACACAGCAAGCAGGCAAAGGAATGAGAACTAGTCTCCCTTCTTCCAATGTCCTTATATGATCTCCAGCAGAAGGTGTAGCCAAGATTAAAGGTGTGTGCCATCACACCTTTAATCTCAGATGAACTTGAACTCGGATATCTCCCTGTCTTAATCTTCTGGAATCCATAGCCACAATGCTTCAAGATCTCCATACCAAGATCCAGATCAGAAACTTCTATCTCTCACTGGTGAACCTTCCAATTCTGGATTGTAGTTCATTCCAAATATAGTCAAGTTGACAACCAGGGATAGCCACTACAGATGCTAAATGGCTGATAACACACATTTCAGTCTGTTTTGTATACTCATTTCCTAGGATGTCGGGGGGGGGTGTCAAAATGTTTGAAAGAATAATATTTTAAAGATGTATACTCATTTCCTAGGATGTCGGGGGGGTCAAAATGTTTGAAAGAATAATATTTTAAAGATATAAGCTAAATTAAGTAGGTCAGGCTCAATTGTAGCTGGTTTTAATAAAAGATATATGATACATACTCATGATATAAATTTATGTGGGTATAATATGATGTCTAAACTAGGCTTAGTGGCCAAAATTAACATGTCATATTTCAGAATGTACTAAATTTTAAGAATGAACCACCTCACTTACCTTTACTTCTATACACATTGTGCAGAACTCAGTTGCAAACAAAAGTAAAGTATATAGGATCACAGAAGGAGACCATATAGCCCAGGCCTTGAAAGCTAACACATTATTATTCCACCCATGTGTCTGTTAATCAAGAATAGCTGTAAGAATTTGTTGGACATTACTCTGTATAAATCCTAGTAAATATTTTTTCTCATAAAAATTAAATTTCTGAAAAAAGAAAACTGCCTTATATTTGTCTTTATAAAGTCATGTGACCAGAAGCCTTCTCCAGTGCTTTATTATGAGCCACACAAAGTTTGAATAAAATACACCAGGGAAGCTACTGATACTCTATATTTATTTAGTTTTGATTCCAATAACAGCATCCTCAAGGAACTGATTGACAGGAAATATCATGTATCACAATCACCCATAACCACAGGATGAGAGTTTTTCAACAAGTTTTTTAGTCGTTTTGCACACATATTAAGTTTTAAAAAATGATGACACATTAGTAAATGTTGGGCTGGGTATATTGGACGTTTTCATATTTAATCAAATAGGAGGGTATTTAAAAGGTTGTTATGGTTTAGATAATAAGTCTCACACCTCAGTGGACAAAGGCTGAAGCTCAAGCTGGCAGTAGTAACTGGGAATGAAAGGAAGTAGTCCAGATGATGTGCCCTTGAATGGAGGAAGTGGAATATCTTTGTTGTTACCGTATTTTTTATCTTGCAAGCTGTTTGTTTGTTTGTTTGTTTGGTTATTTGGTTTTATTATTTTTGATACAGAGTCTCACTATGCAGCTCTAGATTTCCTGCAACTGAAACTGAAACTTTAGCAATGGCTAGGCTAGCCTTGAATTCATGGAGATCTGTTTGCCTCTGCCTCCCAAATTTTTGGATAAAAGGCGTGTATCACTATGACCAGTATATGTGTGTGTGTGTGTGTGTGTGTGTGTGTGTGCATATGTGAATGTGTATGTGTATATATAGATGTAGTGGAATCTTGCTTTTTCTTTTACTCTACCCAATAATTTTGGTTCTGGCATTCAGCTCACTGAGGGCTCAAAGAGATGGGACCAACCAAGATGGGCTGAAACCTATTAAAAACATGACCAAAATAATTCTTTTTTTCTCGTGAGAAGCATGCATCATATATTTTGTCATAGATATGTAATGCTAATATAGAGATTTGGTTACTTTTCCATCTTAGTGCGTGGCTTAGTGAATATAAGACTTAGCTTTAGTTTCAAGGTGTGAGAGGTACGTATCTTTTTCTTAAATGTGGTGTGTAGACAGATGTATGAGACTGAGGATCTGAGGATATAAATCAACCCTTGTTCGGTAGAGGAGAATGTTATGACAGGTGAGGAGCTGTGGTAGTGGAGATGTGAAGTGTCTGATGGAATCGCAACATTACTGGTAGAACTATGTCAAAATCAAGCCATTGAAAAAGACTGTCTTAGAAATAAGCATTTATACAGAACGAGTCTAATTTAATCACCAGAATACACTGTTTTGTTTTGTTTTGTTTTGTTTTTTTCTGCCCATGCACAACTTGGAACCTACATCCTGGCAAATCTCCCCGACAGCTGGAGAATTTCTTATTTTCTAGAGGAACTCTCTACAACTGGCCATCTACATCTCTCTAGGAATAAGAGTGAGTTGAAGGGTTTGCAAGGGCTAGCTCATGTCAATCAACATGGTTATGTAAAACAAAAGAGAATGCTGACTCATTTTAGAAAAAAAACAATTCAATCAATATATTCCAGATAGTTGGTGATGTTTCTTTGAGTCCACATGGTCGAAGAAGAGTATCACCTTCATATATTTTCATCTGATCTCCATAGATGTCATTCTACATGGATGGCTCCATACACGAATGCAATAAAAAAAAGGTTATATGTATTTTTAAAAAGCAAAATTAGATTTAGCCCAATGGAGGTGTAGCTCTATCAGAAGAGTACCTGGCCACATTTATCAAGTTGGAAGTCACATATGTCACTTCAAGGGGTAGTCAAGCTTTCCTCATACTTTACCCACTACTGAGAGCAAGTGTGAAGCTCCAGGACCTAGGATGGGAGACCATCTGCAATTCAGGAGCACAGGTCAGAATGAAGGAGGGATGCAAATGCAAATGGATGGTGCTCTTTTATATCCACTGGGAAGGCAAGCTGTGAGGAGTTACTACTTGATGTTATGAGCAGCTTAGCCTTCATTCCATCCAAATGTCACCTCTCCTGCCAGCTCCTATAAATACCTTCTCATACCATTATCAGGTCCCTTCAATAAAGATGTTAGAGGATCAGTTTGGAAATCGTAAATATGTCAATTGTTTTGCTTCAGAATTTTTAGGGGGCAGTATCTGGAGAATAGTCAGTAAAATTAAGCAAACAAAATGACCAAACTAATGAAAGTTTCAATGCTGAACAAAGAAATCACTTTAAAACGTCAGTGTTTCTATACATTTATTTTTATGAGAAATGTTGAGAGCATATTTATATTACTTACACATGTTTTTAATTTATTTTTCAAAATGTTCTATGTACTATGATGTTATCTACAAGTAAAAATATTTTTGTCTTAAGTAAGGGCAGGGATCACTAACTTGTTTCTATAGTCCCAACAAGAAACTCCCCAAATATTTATCAACAATAAAATTGATAATTAATATGTGGTACATCAATTAAATGCAATATGATACATTAAAATTTATTAATTGCAGCTTTAAGAATTCCTTTATATAAAATTTACAAATATAATACTTAGTACAGGTATGAAATAGTACATGCTTACATTTTTATACTGTTAATAATAAGCTAGTATTACAACATATGTATTTTTATTCCGGGTTAGCTAGAATGTTATGACAATGAAAGTAACCAGATTGACATTTAAATTCTGAACTTGCCAGTCATGTGATCATTAATACTGTTTAAACTTCAGTGATCAATACATATTTCTTATGAAATTATGCCTGTTGTATCTTTTAGGGTTCTTGTCAATATAGTCAACATTTGAGTTGATACTGAATGAAGCAGATTGTCATCTTGAAGGTCAATATCCTTATTTTAGTAAAAAATCTAGAGTGCGAGTAGAAGACTATTCAGATTGGGAGTATGTACTTTTTCACCTGTGAGCCTGCAATCTAGTACATGATGGAGTTCCGGTACCTTTAAATTAAAAACCAACACAAAACAAATCACTACTTTTGTAGATTTTTAGCAATGTGTGTTCTTGCCTATGTGTTTGTGTATACATACAAGTAATCATAGAATATTTAAATACAAGACATTGTACTGCCTTGTTATACCTTCAGCATCAAATTCATTTTAATAAGATATGCATCTCATTAAATTTATAAACTAATATAAATTGGTCTGATGGGTTAGTAAATCTATACTATTTTAAGAAGAAGTATATACTTCACTGAATCCTTCAATACGGTTTAGTCACTTAAGAATGTGTCAGTATTTAAAAGTGCAAAATATGTATGTATTTCAAGTTACTTGTGCAGCTATTTTTGAGCATTCATATATTTTGGAGGGTAAAGTGGCACTCTGGGAGGGCACCTGGCAAATATGAATTAACAAAGATATCATGTAGTAATTTAAACCATTTGTTTTATAGAATGTCTTTTTACCTCTCTTCTGAACCAGGAAACAATATAACTGACATACAATTAGCCATATTTTATATTTCCTTCCAATCTTCTCACCCCACTGAAATTTACAGTGTCCTGGATGACTTAGAAACACATCTGCCAGCAGGGCATTAGCTGCATCAGAACTTCTGTATATAGAAATATTGGCAGAATTCACAGTGTTGCTTTGACTGGCACTTAGAGAGCAGAAATGTGCACAATTTGTCGGGTCAGTATAATTGAAATTTCTGTCTGTTAATTAACATCAATTTCAATCTTGTGTCCCATCACTAATTCTAATGCATTGTTTAAGAGTTATGTGAGATACCCTGAACTGTGTGATCCTCTGGCAAATTAGAGCAATAGCCAGCTATGATGCTTATTGGATGTGTTTGAGAAAATGATGAATGCTGTGCAGTTCCTATGTGGAAATATCCAGCATGCAGATGTATCTAGGACTAGGAAATTAAAGATGCTCTATGGCTACTGCAATAATGGGAGGCTCCATCAGCCACAGATCCTTTAAGACACACTGGGATTTAGCAGTGCAGCCATATTGTCCTGCAAAGGAATGTGCCAGAAATATGTTCCTATTCAAAATTTTGATCTAACTATACCCTAAGTTAAATGATGTCTTCAGATATTTCCTTCCTTTATCTGTGTTTGACTATCAAAAGCTACATCAAAAATAAAATATTCCAGGATTTTTTTTTGAGAGTTAAACTTCATCACCTATAAACCAGTGAGACTTTTAAAATTAATATTAAAATAAAAAAACTGAGTAAAATACCTAATGACAACTTAATGTTTAACTTCCATTGAAGGACTAGTTTTGTTCTATAAAAAGGGGTAGACAGACTGTTGGAGATGAAAGGGAATGTCTGAGTATATATTACAAAAAAGCGATATTTCTTTTCTTACCATTTTCATGTATTATTGAGAAATATAAAGATGTTAAAATGCATTTAGAGTTTGAAAAATGATATGATCTTAAAGTCATTATCAATTTGCCTTAATTAACATACTGCTTGATTGCTCTACTAGTCTCCATTTCACAGAGAAATGGAGCAGTAGGATGTGTATTCCCTTAGAAAGATGGATTTATTCTAAGCAATTTCCTGAAATACTTATGGAGGTGAACAAACCTTTAGTCAGCAGTATACATATGTAAATATGTAGAGAGACATATTTAAAGTGTTTAAATGAGCTAAAGAAAAACAAATCATAAATATAAATCAATATTCATAATTACCTAGGGGGTTATATTATTATTATTATATGTATATATAATAATTGTTCCTTATCTCCTTAAATAATAGCTAAAATATAAATATGATAAATAATGGTTTTTATTAATATGGTATTCAAAGTTATTGCATATAACCTGTCAGCATTATTGTTAAATATTTATTTTCTCACTTAGAGTGTTCAGTGTTTAGAAACATAATTGTATGTTTCTAAGTAATCAACATTAATTATAATGTCATGTTAAAACTATATGAAAAATTCAATTTTTGGTAATATTGATAACATGATAATAATATTGTATCCAATTGTATTTACCTGTATAAATTTTTTCTATTCTCTGTGTATTTGCAGAACTGTAATATTTTCTGCATGGTATAAAATAAAATATAGAGATAAAGAATATTTAAGTGAATTCATTTTGTAAGGGATACTTTAAATAATAGACTGTTAATGAAAATAGTAGTTTGTTAAGATGACTCATTGAAAGTGAGTTGCTTATATTCTGACAAAGGAGTTCAATGTGCTCTTATACAAAAATTAAACATCTCGTGTCAAATATGTTTTATCCATTCTCAAAAAGATTATTTGTTTCTTTGTATGCATGTGTCTTGTGTGTCTGGATGGGTTTATGTGCACTATTTCAGTGCAGATACCCAGAAAGGTCAGATGGCCTTGAAGTGATGTGGGTTCAGGGAACAGACTCCAGGGCTGTTACAAAAGCAGTAAGTGTCCCTAAGTGTCTCTAACTGCTGAGACAAATCTTAGCCCCCAATTAGTAATTTCTTTAGTGTACTACAATCTTATGTAGTGAATTGGTGACATGTTAGGGACAATGTACAACTGTAGAAAAGGAGATGGTAAGGCAGATGGGATTTGGACATCAATGTTCTCTTTTAACCACAAGAAATGTCACAATTGACAACTCTGCTCTTTATGTCAGTATCTCATTAAAGTGGACAGTGCATATTGCATTCTGGTATTTAACACCCACAACTGAGTGTTTTTGTTGTTGTTGTTGTTGTTTTGTGTTTTTTTTTCCACAAATAAAACTTTTCTGGATTGTAATCTCAGTGCCATGAGCTTAATATTTGCAGCAAATATTTTACACTTTAAGAAATATTTTATAGTTTAAGAAATATACTCTCAACAGGACAAAACAGCAACCTACACATTGGGAAAAGATCTTTACCAACCTAAACCTAACAGAGGCTAATATCCAAAATATACAAAGAACTCAAGAAATTAGACTCCAGAAAACCAAATAACACAATGAAAAAATGGGCTATAGAGCTAAACAGAGAATTTAAAAGAGAAGACTCTCAAATGGCCGAGAAGCACCTAAAGTAACCTTTAACATCCTTAGTCATCAGGGAAACACAAATCAAAATGACCCTGAGATCCCACCCCACACCAATCAGAATGGCGGAGATCAAAACCTCGGGTGACAGCAGATGCTGGTGAGGATGTAGAGAAAGAGGAACACTCCTCAACTCCTGGTGAAATTGCAGGCTGTTAACAACCACTTTGTAAATCAATCTTGCAGTTCCTCAGAAAGCTAGAAATAGTTCTACCTAAAGACCCGGATAGACCACTCCTGGATGTAGACCCAAAAGATGCTCCAATATTTAACAAAGACACATTCTTCTCTATGTCCACAGAAGCCTTAATTATAATAACTAGAAACTGGAAACAACCCAGCTGTCCATCAAGAAAAGAATGGATACAGATAATATGGTGCATTTTCACAATGGAATAGTAGTCAGCTATCAAAACCGACGATGTCATGAATTTTGCAAGCAAATGGATAAAACTAGAAAATATCCTATTGAGGTAACCCAGACACAAGACATGCATGGTATGTAGTAACCACTGATAAGTGGCTATTAGCTCAAAATCTCCAAATATCCATGAAGCAACTAATAGACCATATGAAACTTAACAAGAAGGAAGGTCAAAGTGTGGATACTTGAATGTCACTTAGAAGGGGAAACAAAATATTCATGAGAGGTGAAAGGCAGGAGGTTTCAGGGTGGGAGAAGGGAGAAGGAGGGAAAAAAGTGGGCAGGTTCAGGTATGAAAAAAGGAAGAAGAGATGTCCAGAGGGCTAGGAGAATGAATAGAAAAGTGTAGCAGTGAGAAGTGAAGAACAGCTGGGGAACCACTAGAAAATCCTGTGATCCAGGGATGTGAGAGGCTTGCAGGGTTTTCATAAATGCCCAATAGCAGCCTGGTAGAACCTGATGGGATCACCTCCAGTAGATAGACATGGCTCCCAATTGAGGGATAGGGCCACCCACTCTTCTAAAAAAAATAAGCCAGAATTGTTCCTTTGTAAAGGAAATGCAGGGGAAAAAAATGTAGCATAGATTGAAAGAAAGGCCATCCAGAGACCACCCTTCCTTGGGTCCCATCCTACATACAGACACCAAACCGTAATGCTATTGCTGATGCCAATAAGCACTTGTAGAGAGGAGCATGGTATGGCTGGCCTTTGAGAGGTTCTGCTAGCACCTGACTAAGACAGATACAGATACTCACAGCTAACCATTGGGCCTGAGCCAAGGGACTCCAATGGAACAGTTAGAAGAAGGGGTGAAGGAGCTGAATGGAATTGCAACACCATAGGAAGAACAACAATATCAACAACCACAGGCTTGCAGGGACTAAATCACCAACCAAAGAGTATGCATGGGTGAGTCTATGGCTCCTGATACATATGTAGCAGAGGACTGCCTTATCAATGGGAGGGGAGTTACTTTGTCCTGTGGAGGCTTGTAACTCTTGGGAATACCCCCATAGAAGCAGGCAGAGGGAGGATGGGATAGACGGTTCTGGGGGTGGAGGGGGTGGGAAAGGAGATAACATTTGAAATGGAAACACAGAAAAAATCCAATAAAAAACAATTCTAGTAACCTGAAATAAATTTTTGTTGATCATAATTATCTTGAAGTGATCTCCCTCTGGCTTACAAGCTTCAAACCCATCTATTTATTATTGTTATTATTATTGCTATTATTGTTATTATTATTTACTTTACTCTTTTTTTCTTCCAGTTCAGTCATCCTCCTCCTCCCAGTCTGACAGTTCTTCATCCCATTCCTCCTCCCTCCCTGTCTCCAAGAGGATGCCTGCCCCCATTAAGAACTAAGGACACACAATTGTTATGAGCAGCATTCTACCAAAGCACTCTCTATTTTCTCATATGATTGTGATTCCAAGGTTACAGTTAGAAGGTTACTTGCCATGCTTAAAAAGAAACATTAAGATTCTCATATGCCAAACTGAAATCAGCAAAGCCACAAACTGAGTCAGAGGAGGAAGATTGGAACAAGTAAGCAATTGCCAATGTAGGAACAGATGTCAACCCGGAAATTGTCTAGCTCAATGACTGGGGACCTCTACACAGAAGTTCAAGACCCATGGAAAGATACATGGCAAGTTTTTTGTTTGTTTGTTTGTTTGTTTTTCAGAGAGATATTAGAATTACAAATAGGTTAAAATGTTTAAAGCCAATTAAGAAGAGTGGCCTACAGAACTTGTCAAATGCTTGCCTGTGAGTATCTGCATGTCTCAGTCAGCTGCTGGTAGAGCCTCTCAGAGGACAGCCATGTTAGGCTCCTATCTATAGGCACAACATAGAATCAGTAATAGTGTCCAGGGTTTGGTCCCCACCCACTTTATTGTTCTCAAATTGAGCTGGTCAATGGTCGGCCATTTTTAAAGTCTCTGTTTCATCTTTGTTTCTGCATTTCTTTTAGACAAGCCCAATTTTGGGTGAAAAAGTTTTTAGATTTGTGGTATCCTCAGCCATCTTCTGGGATTCCTGTCTGTCTACTGGTGGTGGTCCCTTCAGGTTCCATATACCCTCTGTTGGACATTTGGCTAAGGTCACCCACATTGACTCCAGGAAGCCTCACCCAATCCATGTTTCTGTGACTTCTAGATATTTCTTCCACCCCTTTTCCTGTATTTCTTTAAGATATTTATTCATTTTTTTCTATATTGGATTCCACCTGTTTGATGTAGTTTCCTGTATTTCTTTATGGGATCCACTTATATTCTCTTTAAAGGCCTCTATCATCTTCATAAGATGAGATTTATAGTCAGTCTTGCTCTCTAGGTATGTGAGAATATCCAAGGCTTGCTGTAGCGGGAAATCTGGGATTTGGTGGTACCATGTTACACTGGCTTCTGTTGACTATGTCTTCTGCTTGCCTTTAGCCATCTGGTTTTATCTGACTTTAGCTGGCCTGGTAGACCCTAGGAGTAGTAGGCCTCTGGGACTGGTTGTCCCAGGTGTCATCAGACTTCTTGGGAGGCAGACAGAGCTGGCCTGGGGGAGTGAAGTTCAGATGTGCAATTGCAAGTAGAGATGTGGACTGGATGCTGGGGCAGACCTCAAGGCTGCTGTGTTTGTTGGGGGCCAGAAAATCCATCAATTGGGGTGTGTCTCACCTGTTTGTCCACGGTGGGGGCAGACCTCCCAGGAGGCAAGCAGAGTTGTAGTCAGGTGAGTGCAGTGCACACACATGATCACAGATAGAGGTATGGATCAGAAGATGGAGCTCCGAAAGGACAGGACAGACCTCATAGCTGCTGGACTTGCTGGGGGCCAAGGACAGGGGATTGTGGCATGGGTATCCCGCCTAGTTATCATGGGGATTGCAGGTAGAGGTGGAGATAGGAGGATCAATAATTCTTTACTTATATTTCTGTGTAATATAAGAGAAACTATTTTTGAATATTCAGTTGCTAATTTTAAAGGATGTCAAGATGAACTTCCCTTTAATTTTCCCAACAGCACTTTATTGCTGTAACTGTAATGATGAAGAATGTTTTTGAGAGAAAGTAGAATGTTAAATCCTAATTGTTTCTGGGTGGAGAGATAACTTAGCATGTAAGAGCACTGGCTGTTCTTGTAGACGACCTCAGTTTGGTTTTCAGAACCTACATTGATTCTTATGAGTACCCCAAACTCCAGTTTCAAGGAATCAGAAACTCTCAAGATACACAAAAGTAGTAGCCAAGCAAAATACTCATGTATATAATACAATAAAATATCTGAAAAATTATTTGTTAGGAATATTTTAATTTACATTTTTAAGAAATGAAAATAACTTTTTCTGAGTAGGACAATGCTTGAAGACACCAGACATTTTCAACCCATATGGCTGTCATCTTCAATAGGAAATGTGAACTGCAAATATGAACACAAAGAGACAAGTGTTTCAAATAGGAGAAACCTTACTTTGTATACAACAAACAACTAAGTTCTTGATAAAAAGAAAACAGTTAATAATTCCTATAATCCTTTCTTTCAAAGTTATCATATCAGATTTTATATCACCTTCAAGGTCTCTGTCAATGGAGTCTAATTTCACAGAATTTTAAGTAAAATTAAGATGGATAGGATAATGGGAAAAATAAGGACTACAGTTAACCAATGACTGCTGAGAGAGAAAGATTTTGCATCATTAGGGATTAATTGGTTATCCAAAACAACGTAGTCTGCTCTGAAACAAAACATTGAAAAGTGACTCAACCAGTTGTATTTATTTTGTTCGTGTCCATAAGTGCGCACATGTGTGCATGTACACACATATACACAAACACATGTGCAAACACACACACACAAACACAGAACATACATACACTCTCTCACACATGCAGACACACACACACACACACAGACACACACAGACACACACATACACACACACACACACACAGACACACACACACACACACACACACACACACACACACACACACACACACATACACATATACACACTGATAAAAATCAAAGAAAAGAGACCTAATTTGAAAGGGGAACAAGGGACTTGGAAATCATTGGAGGAAGCTGATTTGAAAGAGGTTAAAACAAGGAAGAGAAACAATGTAATTATATTTTAATTAAAATATATTTAAAAAATGACCAGAAGGTTTAGTTCTGAACTCTAAATAGATAAATGTATCTACAAAATTCAGTTTCTTTACTTATTCAGTTTTTTTTATTGTTAATAGTGAACCATGTAAGAATACATTTTAAACTCATTTGATTTGGATTTGAATAGTCACATCAAGTTAATCTAACAGCATGTTATGTGTATTTCTCAGGTTACATGCAGTATGCATCTCCTAACTTAAAGTCTCTAATATTTTTACTAAAGATTTAGAATATAATTTATAAACTAAAAATATTAATCATTAAAAATGTTTTACTCTCAATATAAATATTAGATATAATTTAAAGTAAAAGTTAATTTTTCATAATGGTTAATATAAAAATATAATATGCTTTTGCTTATTCACTGACTTTCTGCTTTTGCAACTGGAAAAGTATATATTTAGTACATAATGACTGTGAGAACTATTTTGCCAGATTTATATTGTTCAGGATAATGACTCAACAAATACTAAATTCTCTGACTATAATATCTCATTCATAAATTTTATTCTCTGAACTTTATAGATGTCATTTTGATGATATATTTAAATTTAATTTATTTTTAGTAAAGTTATTTTTACTGTATTGTCAGAATTAGTTCTAGACTTGTATTTATTGTATAATACTTTATTGAGGTTACATTACTTGTTATTTAATCCATTCATCCAGCCATCCAACCATGCATTTATTCACAAAGGTATGTGTGAATATGTATGTGCGTGTATATGCACATGTATGTGTATAATTCATGTGTGTATGTTTGCTGTTATAATTGCCCATGTGTTTGTAGAAGCCAAATAATATCATCATGTATGCTTCTATAATGTGTCTCTGCATTCACTGTTTTTCAGAAAGATTAGCTGGTCAAAAAGCCAAAGAAATCCTCTTATCTGTATTCCACTTCTCAGTCTTTGAGTGACAGCATTTGTGTGGGTACTGAGTTTGTGAGGTCAAGTCATCATGATATAGCCCAAACATTTCCTTGTTAATTCTAAAAACATCCAAAGCTTTTGTCTACAGCTATTGAAATACCTACCACACGTCTATTGTCTACAATCAGTCTGACTATGTGATAGGGTTGTTTGCCTTGATTACATATAACTATAAATTGATCCCCATGGGTCACCCTTCTCACTTCTTTTCTTCCAAATATTCTTCCCATTATTTGATTGTAATCATTGTTTGTATATTACTGTTATTTCATGTAATTGTAGATTTCTTGTATTTTTACCAGGGTTTTTAAAAATTTTTAATCTTCCTTACTATTTCAAGCTTTACTTGGAAGTGAGCTAATGCAATACTGAAGTATTGCAAGCTCAATTATTTTGAATTCTCAGTACCAATTATTCATCATTTAATATGGCCAGGATATGTACCCCAGAACTATTTTAGCACCTGTAAATTACAATAATTATATGCTGCCTACATCATGAAAATGTTGTAACAAATGGATTCCAACATGTAAGAAGTACCTGAAATCCATTAAGAAAATCAAAAAGCAAAATGAATATTGACCATTTACAACATTGGAGTTTCTATGTTTCCTGCTTTATTTTAAATTAATGAATATATCAAATGTTAATAAGAAAGTTTTGCATTTTTATAAGTGGTTATGAAACTCATATTTTAATGGTTTAAGAGTTAGAGTTTAAATACAAAAAAAAAGTCAGAAAGAATATAAAGGTATATGCTCAAATCATTTAAATTAAAACGAGTCTTCTAAAAATTTAATATCAATAATGCTTTTGGTATTTATATTATCTTTTAAAAGATGTTTTTATTAAGTAGAGAAGAAAATCTTCAGAACGCTTTGAAACTCCTTCAAAACTCTACTCAGGTTACCTTTAAGCAACTGACTCTGTGGCCAACTATGTAGAAGTCCACACATGCTTTTCTAATGCACAAGTCCACACACATACTTTACTAACGCATGCATTGCCAATGCATAAGTGCACTCAAGTTTACCATTGCACTAGGACTACACCTAAGCTTTACTATTGCACTAATGCGTACCTGCATGTTTTACCAAGGCATATGTCCACACATGCCTTACTAATGCACATGTCCACATATGTTTGGCCAGTGCATTAGAATACACAATGTTTTGACAATTTTCAACTACACACATGTTTTACCAATGCACAGGAATATACATGATTTGCAATGGTTTTCCACTGATAACTTTTTTATGTTCTACAATAACTGTTAGTGTTAACATTGAAGTTGGAAATTTTTAAAATAAACATATCAAGATTCATTAATTTTAATTAATTTCTAAAGGAAAATACAAACTATGGTGTATTTAATAAATAAAATAATATCCAGCAATGAGAGCAATTAACGTAGATATACAAAAAGCCATGCATGATTTCTGAGCACATTAGATGATGTGACTAGAGTCTTATTCATATTGTCTACTGAATGCTATGTTCAGTCTGTAGTATGTGAGAAATGCATACAAGTGAGTTAGTAAGAAGTTATCATGGCTTGCCATGAATCAAAGGCATTTATTAAAGAAGAGTAATTCAGGATGGGTAGCTGGGAAGATTATTCAAAAGGTAAAATGATTGCTACAAATGATAGAGAGTCTGATTCAAGTCTTTAGAACCCAAATAAAATACAGACAAAATAAATTACAAATGTCTGTAATAGAATTACTACTAATGCAAGATGGTACACAGAAACAGAAGAATTTATTGTATCCTAAGAGAAAATCTAGTCTTGTCTATGCAGCTGTGAACAACTTCCTCCACCTGAAACAAAGCAGAAGGCAGGGACCATTTCTGAACGTTGTCTTCTGATGTCTATACACATTGGAGAACACACATGCCTATAACACACATGCTGATATTCACATGTATATACAAACAGATACACAACCACACACAATCACACACTCCAAAATATAAAGGAAGATTTTGCCCATGGACCAACAGAATTTTCTTTTAACTTGGTAAACATAACCCCTAAATAATTATATGAATTAAACTTACATAATTTTATACAAAATATGTGCATTTTGCTATATGTAAGTCAGGCCTCTGGAGACATAATTTTGATGTTCCTCATTTGATCAAGGTTATTAAATCCCATTTTGTATAAGTTGTCTTGCTGAAAATTTTACAATAGTTGTCCTCCTATTCTCAAAATTTTATATAACTTTGTAAAACACAGGGTTTTTAAAAATCATTTACTATTTAACAATGAAAATAAAAGCTGTCACATATACAGTGGTTCTGAGTTGAATTGAAGTTTTTGAGGTTAAAGTTATTAACTATTTTTGTTGTTGGCAGTATTTGTTTGTTTGTTTGCTTGCTTTGTTTTGTTTTGTTTTTTTCTTCCTGTTGCTATTGACTTGATAGTGAGTGGATTTCTGATGGCATAGCTATCAACTCTGTCACAATATGGAAAAAACCTCTTGACAATAGTGCTGTGCTATTCACTCAGGTCCTTGATTTGAAAGCATTCGATGCACAATCCAGCCCTGTGGTGGTGCGCAGGGTTAATCAAAGCTTCAGTCCTCTACTTGTGTCAGTGAGAAAAAGGAAATTGCTTGTTTATGCTATGTACTCTCACATCAAACCCAGCAGTTTTTAAGGAGAATTATGCCTTCCATAGAATATACAGGTAACACATCTTTTTAATACTTTCTATGGAAACAGAGGAGACATCATAGTCCAATGAAAAGCAAGCTTATAAGTAGATAGTTTTACATTGGAAAAGTTGTCAACAGATATATTAAAAAGAATAAGTGTACTCAGCGTATTTCTTCTAATAAATAATGGTCATGCTAAGGTTTGATTAATACTTAACACAGTGGGTTTCAGTTTTGTAGGTGCGTAGAACACTTTGTAGAATGAATTTCTATTTCCATCAAATGTTTTCTCTCTAATGCTGCTTTTATAATATGGTCTGAATTACTAGTAGAATTCCAATAATGTGATAAGACTTGAATATCCAACGATTCTAATAGAGCAGAAAGGCTATTATTAAGATTTTTGTAACTGTTCTGTTTTATGATGCTTCACAAAATAACCAATATAAGCATAGTATGTATAGTCTCCAAAGTGCTTTTTATATGAAAAGAATTTAGCCTCCCGAAACACTGGCCAATTAACTCTGTAAATAAATCATTTTAAGGCTTGTTATTACTTCCTACATTTAGTTGAGGAGGGTTAAGTGCTTTTAAACTAACTTGCCAGAACTGGAATGAGCAACTCTTCAGAAGACTGACCTGTTTATGCAAACTGGCTTCATCCCTGAGCCTAATAATAGAGCTAGGATGTGCTTTCCTGCAGATAAATCTGTCCACAAAGAAATCTAGCACTGCCTGTCATACAGGTGACATCCAAACTTACCCTCTGAATGGGAGTGAGAAGCCACAAGTGAGAAAGGAATCTTTGATACTGTATCAGTACAAACACTGGACTGTAATCCCAGATCACCTGATAATTCTTCCCTGAGAAAGTTACATAATGATCGGGAAGAGAGGCCCCTTGGTATTGCAAACTTTATATGCCTCAATACAGGGGAACGCCAGGGCCAAAAAGTGGGAGTGGGTGGGTAGGGGAGCAGGGTAGGGAGAGGCTATAGGGAATTGGATAGCATTTGAAATGTAAATTAAGAAAATATCTAACAAAAATTGGGATGTACATGAATGGCCAGTTTGCTGTAAAGAACAGTCAGTTGTTAGTGTAATCACAAGACGCAAATTAGATAATTAAGAAGAAAATAATTGTATAAATGAACGTTTTCAACACAGGACAAGTTTCTGCTAGTTAACTGTTGAGTTGCTTATAGGTAAAGATTGGGAATGATTTGGAAAACTGATATTAATATACTATTTACAGTACAGCATCATGACATCTGAAAAGTCAACTAAAAGGCATGAAAAATTGACTGCAAGTGTTAAAACATGACTTACCAGGATTGGGGAGGTAACCCATCAATAGAAAGCATTGATTGCTCCTCACAGACAAAACCACCCATAGCACAAAGAAAAAATTGAAAAACTGAGAGGAGCCAGATATTGCAGTTAAAAAAAATGAATGAAGAAAATAATAATGATGTTTGAATTCTACAAACTGAAAAAAAAAAAAAAAAAAAAAAAANGTTCGGTCTCTGTAGCTTCCTCTGAGCCTAGGTCAATTGACTCTATATTTCTTCTAGTAACCTTGATCCCTCCAGCTGGCTCAATTCTATCCTGAACTCTTCCAGAAGACTTCCAAAACTCTACCTGACAGCCTGATACTTGACTGGTAGACTCTGAATGTGTTTCCGTCTACTGTTGAATGAAGTCTCTAAGGAGACATTTCTGCTAGCAAAGTGCAGAATCATTAAGAGTATCAGGGGTTGGTTTTTCTCTCAGGGAATGGGTTTCATGTTGGGCCAGTCATTGCTTTGCTGATCCCCCATTTTTAAGACTGCATATCTTTTGGGCAGGACAGATTTTTGAGGTGGAAAGTTTTGTGCTTGAGTTCATATCCTCCTCTCTCAGCTGGAAGTCCTGTCTGGCTAAAGGAAGTGGTCACTTTAGTCTCTGTATCCTTTGCTGTAGGAATCTCTGATAGGGTTACCCCAATAGATTGCCTGTAGTCTCTCTTTTTTGCAGGCATCCAGCAAGCCCCAGAGTTGCCCACTACTAATTTCCAGTCTCGTTTCCAGCCCTCGTTCACCTTCCTCTCCATTCCTGATCATTATCCTTCCTCACCCTCTCTCCCGTCCAGTTCCCGCTCTCCATCCACCTCTGATGACTATTTTATTTTCCCTTGAGAGGGAGTTTCACAAGTTGGGCCTTAAGAATAAACCAGTTTCTTTGAGTCTGTGGACTGTAGTATAGTGATCCTTCAATCTATGGCAAATGTCCATTTATAACTGAGTACACATCATATTTTTTGTGGGTGTGGTTTACTTCACTAAATGAATACTATTTCACTTTGTAGAAGTACCACATATTCTTTATTCATTCTTCACTTGAGAGACATTTAGTTTTTTTTTTCCTGTTTCAGCCTAATATGAATAAATCTGATATGAATATAGTTTAGCAAGTGCCCTTTTAGTATTGTAGAGTATTTGGGGGTATATGCCCAGGAGTGATATAGTTGCATCCTGCAGTGGAAATATTTATGATTCTCTGCAAAAGTGCCAAACCATTTTTGAAAGTGGTTGTACAAATTCATATTCCCACCAGCAATGGAGGAGTGCTTCTCATGGCCTACGTTCTATCTTTCACACTTCAGAATGGCTAAGATGAGTTTTTGATCTCAGCCATTATGATTGGTGTAAGATAGAACCTCAGAGTTGTTTTGATTTGTATTTTCCTGATGATTGAGGATGTTGAATATTTATTTATGTGCTTCCAATGCACATATTTAGATGTGTTTACAAAGTTGGAGGAACTCAATTCCTTCCTTTAACCCTTTTTTTTTTCTATGGATAATCCAAATAATAATTACTGCAGAATCAATGCAAGCACTTAGAAAGCACATGGGCAATTAGTCAACTCCTTGGTATTGGACCAGATGAAGGACACATTCTTCATCACCTTTAGAAGCTGAGCCTGCGTTTGATCTCCAGTAGCCTAATAATGCATTATTTCATTAACTTATACAGTTACATAAAAAAATTGGAATATGATATATTTTCATGATAGATGTGGCTGAGATTTCTGAGACTACACAGGTAATTAGAGAGAGAAGGTCATCACCTCCCCAGAAATCATGATAATGGGGCGCAATGGCTGTGTGTTCTAGATCTAAGTATGTCATCGGAGAATAGTAGAGAAAGAGGTAGTAAGATCAGAGGAGGATAAACAAGTCCCTGCAATTATATTGATTTCACACAAGAGTCTCTAGTAAAGAATTCAATGGGGGAGGGTATGGAGAACTTTCTGGATAACACTTGAAATGTAAATGAAGAAAATATCTAATAAAGAAAACATAATTAAAAAAAACAGACAAAAACAACAACAACAACAACAACAACAACAAAAAGGACAGGATTCTTCTATAGCCACATTTAGCCTCAAACAGTATTGAATATTCTAGAACCTCTCGAATTCCTAGTGAATCCAAAAGTTTAATGTTTGTACTTTAGTTAGAATCAATGGGAGAACTCACGCTTTCCCTATTTTAGAAAGATATTAAATTAAATTATGCATTGTGTCTACTGTATTTACAGGTACTTTTCCAGTCTTTTTTTTAAATTTTATTTTCAATGAATCTGTTCTTTAATGGGCTATTGCATATCACAGATTTCTGGTAAAACACTACAGCATGATTTCTCCTATCCAGGGCAAAATCAATAAAGCAGATCTTGTTTTCCAGAATCAAAATTTGTATTTTAACTCTGGATACTATATATTTATATCAGCTGGAAAGACAATAGTCACACAGGTAAAGATTGTTCCTTATTGAAAAATGACAATGGCAAGTAATGTTGATGCATAGCAGGGCTGGTTGCCTAGCAAGGGAAGCCAACTGAGAATCATTTGAATGCCAGTGGTAAACAGTAGATATTTCCTAAAAGCATTTTTCAATATCAGGTATTGTGCTTAGTGCTGTAAATGTATTATACTACTGAATGCAGTATGAATGTTAATCTTAAGAAAAAATCTTAAGAAAAAATGACTAATATTTCAAGTTTATAAAAAAAATGCTGTGAAATAACAATGTAGTGATTAACTCAGTAGACATAGCAGAGACCTCCATGAGTCAAGCTTTAATTAGCTTGATAGCAAAAGCCAGGGTTATCACCACTGTAAGAAAGGTGTACCAGATAGTATGAAGTATACTTTATAAAATACAAAATGAAGGCTAGAACAAAATGCTATTCTCTTATGAAACTACTTTCCTTTCTCCAGTCTTCATTATGACAAGCTTTCAAGATGACATTAGAAAAGGCAGCCTGTACTTGAAGTAAACTTTCTTATGTTGCCTAAGAGCCAGCATTTTAATATACACCTCTACCACTAATTAAAATTACAGTTTAAAAAAACTGAGATTATACAAACAATAAAAATAAAGCTTTGAGTGTTGGATAAAACAATATTGACTATAACAAGTATGTTAATAAAGACTAGAGCTGTAATATTTTATCTTACTAGAACTAGAATACATCTGTTCTGTTGAAGGTACAACCAAGAGTAGGTGATATATCAAGAAAAGATCCTGTAGAGCTTGTGTCTGCCAGTAAGTACCTCTCAGCAGAAGAGAGCAGAATATATGGGGAATTCATCTACATGGAGGCTGAGCCTAATACTGAAACATATCAGAGTCACTCTGGATTTTTTTTTTTTTGACTATAGCCTTTTCCTTTCTAGTTAGCTAAATATAATAAAAACCATTGAAGACAACTGGCATAAACAATAACTTAGCAACTTAATATCCTGAGATGAAAAACTGGCCTATTTTGTGTTATCTTCAAGAAAAATATATGCTATCTTAAGAAGATGTGTTTTATCTATGTTAAGAAAGTAGAGAAAGCATAGCCAATGAAGTTCTACTTGTGTCAAAGAGTCTGTACAAATATCTGTACAAGTAGTATGGCGGTAACCTACTTGATGCGAATAGTGAGTGGCAGAGGTTTGAGGATGACTTTTCAAGTTTATTCTAGACACTTTCCTAAACCATGACATAATAGGATTATCTGGGAATAATTTCAAATGTGTAATATCTGATCTTCCAACAAACATTTATTGCCTCAGGTGCCCATTAACTCCAAGCATGGTTTTATATATTATCCTGATATTATAAATGTTTTCATGAAGTCTTTAATTCCTGATACAAATAGACACATAAACAAATAGATGAGTGTGTGAACTAATACGTAATTTCTATGCAAACTAATTTTGGTGAATACAGATGATGTTAATGGGAAGGGTTCATAATTGATATGTACAAAGGTACACCATTTCCTTTACACTTGGTTAGACACATCAGTAGTGTGTAATTTTATAAATTCACTCTAAATCCATCTAGGCACATTCAACTTCAGTCTCTCCCATGCCCCAATGGCTAAGCTTGGTGGCAGCCACTCCGGTCTCTGTTGGTTCCTAGCCAGTCCAATCAGCCCAAGACTGTGACCACTGTCTGTTTGTTTCTCCTAGCCAAAGCTTCTCCCACAAACACTGGCTCTGCCACTCCAGAGCTCCCGCGGCCAGCTCTTCCAGTGTCTGCCTCATTATGGCTCAACTCCGCCAAACTGCCCATCACTCACTTTAAAATACCAGAGTTGATGACCAATTATTGACTGTTGCAGAAGTCTATACATAAGTAGAAGGGCAATACAAAGAAGAAATATAGCTCAGAAAAAGTACACGCTTGGCTTTCACTCTCATGAGTGAAAAGTGTATTGTTTGACACTCCATCAATAGATATCTTCATGATGGCACTTACACGAGGATAGACCTAAATCCTAAGCAGGGCATCATCATAGCCTTCAGTCCATGCTGGCATCTTTCCAATAATTTGAGCAGCAGATTTCAGTGTTGAGTCTCCTTATGGCAAAACAGCATACAGGTATGATTTTCATTTTTGTATTTCAAAGTGGAAAATGTTAAAACAAATGACCATCGTGAGTTTAGGAAGTACTATCAATGCCTTCCTCTTCCTCTTCCTGTGCCATCCATGTCTACTTCTGTTAATAGCCATGAAATATCAGCTTAAGGACTTTCTGGTTGAAGTATCATAAATGTAAACAGTGCAAAGCTGGTGAATAAAGCCCATATCTCATTTGCTTCAGTAGCAGGTCTTGGACAAGAAAGGATGGGACTTGCTGGGGGAGTGAATTGCTTAATTTCAGAATCTCTGGGCAATACTTCATGCCCTCTACCAGAGATCCTAGCCCTAAATCAGTCCTCATTATCCAGAACTGTAATTAGTTCATGAAGACATCAGTTTCGAGCCTATGCACCACACTACTCCATTCACCTAACACTGTCTAGTGGATTTACGTTGTTAATGGCATTGCTTAACTACCTTAAGTACCATGTGAAGAAAGAGTGTGAAATGTGGGTTTTAGAATGTTGATATTCAGTGAAAGTAAAATAAGCTTGTGAAAAATCTTTAATCTGTCAGATGATATGTTTTAGAAGCTATATTTATATCTGTATCTAATCTATTTCATATATATATATATATATATATATATATATATATATATATATATATATATATTTTTTATNATATATATATATATATATATATATATATATATATATATATATATATATATAACTTTTATCTATATTGCTCTATCATGGAGAATATATAGTTAGCTGAAGAAATGTAGAAATAGATATATTTTCATGTATATATATATATGTATGTATATATGGAATATATGTATATATGAGGTAATATAATATACCATTACACTCTCATCTAGAAAATGAATGACAAAAGGACATAATAGAAATTTTTCACATTTGGAGGAACAATTTGTACAAACAATTTAATATGTCTTCTTTGAACTAATGATGCTTTTAGACTAGTAAGTTTGTGACTCATTAACTTTCAACTATTAATATTAGACTGTGCCAATAACTGGTTTGTAAAAATCTCCATATTTTCTAGTCTTTGTCTCATAAATTTTTTAAATATGGCCATAGACACAGTGGAATGAAAGTTAGAAGCCATTCTATTAGACCAAACTGTTAATCAATCCATGTATGATTACTAACACCTGATTTCTACTTATTTACAGAGATATTAAGGAGTGTTGTTCAAATTTATGTGTTTTGTAATGTTGTAAGAATCAGGCCTTATAGGAAACCATACATTTAACTGGATTCCTGTCACAAGAAATAATATAGATTAATACCATTACATATAATAAGCATCACATATTTTACTATAAATAAACAATAGGAAACATCAAGACATTTTCTAATGAACACACCAATTTTCATATTATTAAGCTTTAAACATAAGTTAAATTGAAAGAGCTTATTAATGTATTTCAAATGTCTATTAAAGTTTCTATATGCTCCCTAGGAAATAAGAGCAGAGCATGAATTTTGGAACTAACCATCAGACACAGATGTTTCTGCTTATATTGACATAAGAATAAAGGGGGGGGGGGGAAACACTCAATTCCTGCAACTTCCAAATACTGTATTGGTTTTGCAATTGTGAGGAAATCAACCAGAAAAATCACAAATGCTACCTAAAAAGCAACATCAGCTTATTTTAAATTGCTGACCTAAGAGGTTTTCTAGCCAATACAAGAAAAGAGGTTTCTTTTTAATAATGGTACTACTCCTATTATAACTATATGAGCATCCCAATATATGTGTTGATGCTAAATAATTCTAGTAATGACATAATGACTAATAATTAGTAATTTTATTTGTTTACATTATGTGGTAAAATGAATAATGTTAGCAGTAATTTTTGTTTCAAAATACTGACTAGTTCCACATATTAGTGCTTTAGAATGTGTTAAATGCAATGGTACATAAAAGGTTACATAAAGCTATTAATAGATTCTATAAAGTCTCAAATAGAGTGTTTTTGCATATTTTGAGCTTAGTGTTTCCAAGTACATTATGAACACTCACTGTTTATCTCTGAAATAATCTGTGTAAATTTCAGTTTGAGGATGGTACCACAAGAGAACTTACTTTCATTAAAATAGTGAGATTAAAAAAAAAATAATTCTAATATACTTTTCTGTTTGGAATTGTAATGTCACAAAATACGTTTTATTATAGTACACAAGGTTTTTATCTTTATTAATTAATTTATTTGCTTTACATCCCAATCACAGCTTTTCCCCGCTTTTCCCCCCCTCCTCTCCTCCAAGTCCCGCCCTCCCTCCAAATCCCCCCCATCCTAAGTTCTACCCTTTCTCCTCAGAAAAGAAGAGGCATCCCATGGAAATCAACCCTCCTTGGCAGGTCAAGTTGTAGTAAGAATAAGTACATCATCTCCTCTTGTGGCTAGACAAGGCATCCCCTTTAGATGAAAGGGATGCAAAAGCAGGTAAAACAGAGTCAGAGCCAGCTCCTGCTCAATATGTTAGGAGTCCTACATAAACACTTAGCTGCGCAAATGTTATGTATATGCAGAAAGTCTTGCTCAATCCCATGCATGGTCTTTGTTTGGAAATTCTGTGGATCCAGCTTAGTTGATTTTGCATGCATTCTTGTGATGCCCTTGACTTCTCTAGCTCCTTCAGTCCCTCTCTTTCATATGATTCCCCAAATTCTACCATATGCTTGGCTGTCAGACTCTGCATCTGTTTTCATTAGTTGCTGGGTGAAGCCTCTCAGGTGACAGTGGTCCTAGGCATCTATCTGCAAGTATAGCAGAATATCATTAATAGTGTCATGGGTAGGCTCTATCCCTTGGCATGTGTCTCAAACTGGTTCAGTCACTAGTTGGCCATTTCCTCAATTTCTGCTCCATTTTTACCCCTGCAAATCTTTTAGGCAGGAAAATTTGTCAGTTGAAGATTTTGTGACTGTGTAGTTGTTCCAGACACTCCATTGGAAGCCCTATGTGGTCCCAGATGGCCATTTCAAGTTCCATGTTTCCCATTTCTAGGAGTCTTAGCTAGGGGTCACCTTCAGAGATTCCTGGAAGTTACTTTGTTTTAGGTGTCTAGCTAGTACCAGAAATGCCCTAACACACCAATTAAAGTTCTTTCTCCTTTATTCTCTCCCTCTCTCCTCCCCCAACTAGATCCATCCTCATACCCTATTCATCCCTCTCCTACCTACTTCTCTGTTATGTCTGAGGACAATGACCATGTATTCACATATGTAGAAGAAAAATATCAAAGAGAGAAAATAAAATAAAAATATTTCTGAGGAGATTTATAGAAATGCATAATCATAGACATAATATATAAATTGCACAACTCAGCAAAGTAAACACTCAAACTCATGACAGATCCCTCAAGATTTTGTAATATTTGTCAATCCCAGACTTTTCTATTATTTAAATTATTTATTTATTTAAATTAGATATAATTTTGATGTGTAAAACCATGAATACTAATTGCTTTGATATTTTAATATTCTACATATTCTTTTGATCATTAATTTTCTAGGACAATCACCAGCATTGTTCTTCTTAAGACAGACTTTCTTGTTGTGGACTCCTTGTTCATCACTCAACTCTTGTTGACCACGAAGTATATCATCCTTCTTACCTGCAAGTGTCCTGGGAATTATGTTCAGGGAATTATTACAAACCCATATTACTTTATCCAATGTTACATGAGTTGAAGTGAAACACACTCAATTCCTCATGATTTATTTGCATGTTATTCAATGAGCCATTTTTTATTATATTTCATTTATGCATTGAAAGTTATTTCAAAAATTTAATTTAGAAACAATTTTATGCACAGTGTAATGAACTAACTCTTTTCCTAAAAAAATATTGCTTAACTTTTTTAATAACTTGATTTCTTTCATTCAAATAATAGATCTTCTATGAGAAAATAATAGTAATTGAAATCCACAAATCTTTGAGCCTAAAATCTAATGTCGTTACATTAGAAAAAGTAAAACATCAACTGTTAGGAGCTAAGTCTATGAGTTTATTAATGGAGATGGAAAGCTTTATATGAATGTCAAGAAACAGACAAGCTATTGGTTATTCAAAAATATGAAATCACCAAACATTATAGAGAGGCATGCTCTAGTGGAGAAATAGGTGAGTTGCTAAAAGTTTATAAAAGGCAGAGAATAAAGGCTAAACTGAAAGGAGAGATATTGCCCCACTTGTCAAGCAGGTCGGGAAAATGTGTCCTTAGTCTACAGAAAACATTCCCTGGTTGTCAGTTGAGAGAAAGCGTAAGGATCAGGAGCCAATCTATGTCTGGGTACTGATTCTGTCATTTATGGTACAGATTTCTGCTTGATTTAGATGAAAGATGTTTTTAAGTGTGACTTAATCACAAATATAATCTAGCTTGGAGAAAAGAGGCTAGGTTGAAAGAAGCCATTCCCACATTTTTTGCCAATTCTACATGTACAAATCTTACAAGATAATTTAAAGAACACATAAAATCTGACAAGACTTTATAGATAATTCTTTCAAAGTTGGATAACCTAGGTTCTAAGTAATATAGCTTTGATCATGCCTATCCTGGGAAATGGCCAATTCTCTGATGGGGATGTAATACACTGACATCTCCGATCAGCTGACAGGAGTAATTTAATATCCGATGGACCTGACAATTATGACACTATGTATTTTGAAGCAAAGTCCTATGTTTCATTTTTACATAGAACCAAAAAGAATATTTAATCAATAGTTATTTACATATTATATGAATTATATACATATATGAATAAATAGTTAGGATCAATTAAAATTATAATCTCCTCCTTCCCTCTACTGCTATTTTGACTTCTTCCCTGTTCCTTCCTGATAAATTCTTCAGCCATTCCTCCTTTCATGTTTTGAATTTGGAGTTATAATATCTTTGATTTTCCCATGGGGGAAAAAATGTTATGTTAGACATGCTAGAGTCTTGATAGGTGCTTTTTTGGTATCTCTCAGGACCCTCATTTCTCTTCTGAATGATGATACTACAGATGTATAGCTCTTTCCCATGCTCTCACTATAAGTACACTTTATACACAACGTGATGATTCCATTATTGTTTTCCTTGTGACTATAAAATCATTTCTTGTTCATTATAGCCTATCTGTTTTCTAAATAGTTCCTCTAGTAAATCAGTAGTATGGTTTTATTTTTTCAATGTGGGCTTAAGATTCTTATTGATTACTTCTGTAAAAGCAAGAATCTACAAATTGCATTAGCCGAAAAGATCAATGGTCCATTAGACTGCCATTTTATAAAGACCTACACTAAATGCTTCAGTGGAAGTCTAGAAAAAAATACTTTTCATAAAGCACCTGTCCAATTGTTCAATATTACACTACAGGGGAAATTTTTCCCCTAAATCCAGCTGGTTATCATTTTGTGCTTTGAAACACAAGAATTGATGACCCTTGTAATTTTCGTATGGCTTGTAAACTGCACATAGTTTATTATTTATTTTCACATGAATGCCCATTCTTTTGTTTTACTCTCCCTAAGACATTGGCCACTATAATTTTCAAGAGCAGCAGGCTTCAAAATATACTCTAAAATCATTTTTTTCTGAGAGAAACTACCAATTTGGAGATTAACTGAAACAAAATATAAGTCTACCAAGCAACATGATTAAGAAAGTACTGTCCAAAGTATGAAGTTAAAAGTAGGAGGCTGAAGAGTGAGTAGTCATGGCAATAGCATCAATAATAATACTGAGCTTAGAAAGGTGTTGCAGATAGAGCCATGTTCTACTGCATAATGAACATGAACACTCCTACTGAACTACATTTCCAGCCCAAATGTCTTGTTTTATAATTTAATTTTAATGCAAAACTGTGATCAAATTAAAATTGGATATCCTCTCTATATTTTAATATTTGTATTTCTTCTCCAACTTTCTGGGATAGGATTCAGTACTTAGGGTGCTGAAATTTTTTACTATTGGTTCAGTTGTGTGGGGTTAGAAGATTTATTGTTGTATCAAGTCACCCACACCCTCTATACACAGTGACACCTCACAAACCTTGATTGTCAGGTTGATTGTATTAGAAGTTGTCTAAATAAACAGTTCATATTTCTGTGCTTGTGTATGAGGGTTCTTATAGAGGATATTAACTAGTGGAGAAGAGTTATTCTGCATTAATGGTAGTATGTAACAGACTGGGTGTATAGACTAAATAAAAGGTGGAGAAAGCCTGTTAGACATCACTTCCTCTCTCTTTACTCCTCCCTTTCCACATCCTGGCCACCACAGGGTGAATAACTTAACCTTACCATGTCTTACTATCAATATATCTTGCTTATGTAGATGCAGAAACATGGGGAGCCACAATAATTTCTTTGCTGCCTTAAGTAGTTCAGTCAGTATTTTTTCAAGTAACCCGGAAGCATAAATGATATACTCTTTCTCCAATGGTGAAGGGAGATTTAATAAGAATTAGAAATCATTAAAAAAAAAAACCACACAAGATTAGGAAATAAGCAACATATGGGGCTACAAATTCCTTCAGCTCCTAGGGTCCTTTATCTAGCCCCTTCATTGGGGACCCTGTGTTCTGTCCAATGGATGGCTGTGAGCATCCACTTCTGTACTTGTCAGGCACTGGCAAAGCCTCTCAGGAGACAGCTATATCAGGCTCTTGTCAGCAAGCTCTTGTTGGCATCCACAATAGTGTCTGGTTTTGGTGGTTGTTTATGGGCTGAATCTCCAGGTGAGGCAGTCTCTGGATGGTCATTCCTTCAGTCTTTGTTCTGAACTTTGTCTCTGCAACTCCTTCTATGGATATTTTGTTCCCCTTTCTAAGAAGGATTGAAGTATCCACACTTTGTTCTTCCTTTTTCTTGAGTTTCATGTGTTTTTCATATTGTGTCATGGGTATTCCAAGCTTCTGGGCTAATATCCACATATCAGTGAGTGCATATTATGTGTGTTCTTTGTGATTGGGTTGAACTAACCAATACCCTTAGAGCTCCCTGGGACTAAACCACCAATCAGAGAAAACACATGGTGGGACTCATGGTTCTATATGTATATGTCACAGAGGAGATCTAGTTGGTCATCAGTGGGAGGAGAGGCCCTTGGTCCTGTGAAGCTTCTATGCCCAAGTATATGGGAATTCCAGGGCCAGGAAGAGGGAATGGTTGGGTTGTAGAGCAGAGGGAGTGGGGAGGGTGTAGGAGATTTTCAGAGGGGAAACTAGAAAAAGGGATTACATTTGAAATGTAAATAAAGAAAATACCTAATAAAATTAATTAATTAATTAATTAATTAAAAAGAAAATAAGCAACCGATTATGAAGCACACAAGGGAAAATGCCAAGAGCATAAGTATGTACAGGGGGAATTTAACACTAAAACTAATGAATTTTAAATTTTTGCTGAAGATAATGATAAGATAAATTAAAAAAAAAGCATAGTTAAGAATGAAAGTAATTGATTTAAAGTTTCAGATAGCCTTTTATCATCTAAGAATCCAAAGCAATATTTTTGAATGAGTTAAAGGCTTACTTTGTGTGTGTGTGTGTGTGTGTGTGTGTTAGATTTCTGATTTTTCCTTTAAGTCTACTTGACTCATAGAGTTTATTACTACTAAAATTAAATATTCTAAATAAAATGAGTTGTAGATATTTGTTTTATTTTTAAGCATTTGTATTTTAACTACAGATTATATTTTAATCAAGCAAACTCATAAAACCCTGAGATTTTTATCTTTAAGACTAATTCAATACCAAATGTAATTGCCTAAACTGCTAATCCGAGTGGATGCAAATTCAAGTAGAATTTGTAAAAACAGCTGTCATCCTGACTTGAAAAAGATAGAGCTTCCCTGGTGTGTGCTATAACTAATTTTATATAAATTCTATAGAGTAGTCAGGCCTGAGAGGTACTTACTGTATCAGCCTTTGGCTGTCTTATAATCACTTTTCATTATAAGTTGGAATTAAGCAGTCATAAAGCAAGCACAATTTCATGGCTAACCAGCCAAGGTCTGTGAGAGTGAAAGTAATATAAAATCTTAGAGATTGTGTTATTTTTGAATGCCAATGAGTTTCACCTTCCTTAGCCTTAAGAGAGAGAAATGTCCAGGGAATTTTCTGTGAGCAAGGGTAGTCAAAATGCATCAATAACAAATTTTAATTTTTAGCATCGTGTACAATAATGAAATATGACCATATGTAATCCAGAACGAGAATTTGCATGCATGTGAGGGATATATGGTTTATAGGCATTTTATCTTCATACAGTTATAAATAACTCATGGATATTCACCCAACATTTATACAGCTATTAGACTATATCAGTACTTTTACTTATAAAGAGCCTGTAAATCCAAATGACCAGATCTATATTATGATATGCATATACTAAGCAAAATTAACTTTTACTGCATTTTAAATATTAAAAAGTTCTGTAGAAATGTTCTATATGCACATATCATGACTTGCCACTTTATGGAGGGAAATGAGAAATTGTAGAAAGTTTGAGAATTATATAAGACCAAATGATATTAAGTATTTGTAATTTGGGACAATATTTTAATATGTAAAAAATGAGTTATTCACATAGTTCCTTTTTAAAACCATTAAAGACTTCAAAGTAGAATAAATGGCATTCTATAAGCTATTTAAAATATGATCAAAGATATTTGTTTATGCATATATGTGGTGCATGGATGGTTACTCAATGGGTGTAATGCCCTCAGAGATCAGAAGATGGCATCAGATTCATTGTAGCTGCAGTTACAGTCCCTGAGCTACCTAATATGAATAAAAGATCATTAGGTGCTCTGAAACACTGAACTTGATTTGTATTCTTTATCATGAATCAGTCCCTAAAATTTCCTTTCAAACATGAGGTGAGTATATAACTACAGATAACCCTATCTAACAACAAAGTTCCACACTTAATTTGTACAAAATATTTTCTTCCCTAAATTCTGTTATTTTTATGATTTACAGCATAATGTTGGATATTTTAAGTTATATTTAAATGGTTAACAGTTGATGGGGAGTGTAAAGAGAGCTAGGTAGGGACAACACTTACTCTCAGGACTGAAAACCTTAATTTGATCCCAAGGACTTTCAGAGTGGATGGTAAGACCAGCTCCTCCTACAAGTTGTCATTTAACTACAAAACTTATGTCCTGAATGTACATCCTCACCCATCACATTCTCATAAACAGAAATTAATTAATGAACTAATTGATCAATAAAATGTAGTAAGACATAATTTTGTTGAAGATATTTACTGGTCCTTTAAGTTGAAAAATCTTTATTTTCTTTAAACAATGTTTTATTAGATATTTTCTTCATATACAATTCAAATGCTATCCTGAAAGTCCCCTATACGCCCCTCTGCCCTGCCTCCACACCCACCCATTCCCAATTTCTGGCCCTAGCATTCCCCTGTACTGGAGCATATAATATTTGCAAGACCAAGTGCCTCTCCTCCCAATGATGGCCGATTAGATCATCTTCTGCTATATATGCAGCTAGAGAAACGAGCTAAGAGGGTACTGGTTGGTTCATATTGCTGTTCCTCCTTTAGGGTTACAGCCCCCTTCTGCTCCTTGGGTATTTTCTCTAGCTCCTCCATTGGGGGCTCTGTGTTCCATCCAATAGATGTCAGTGAGCATCCACTTCTGTATTTGCCAGGCATTGCCATAGCCTAACAAGAGACAGCTATACCAGGGTCCTTTCAGAAAAATCTTTCTGGCATAAGCAATAGTGTCTGCATTTGGTGGCTGATTATGGGATGGATCCCCGGGTGGGGTAGTCTCTGCATGGTCCTTCCTTCCATCTCAGCTCCAAACTTTGTCTCTGTAACTCCTTACATGGATATTTTGTTCCCCATTCTAAGGAGGGACAAAGTATCCATACTTTGGTCTTCCTTCTTGTTGAGTTTCATGCATTTTGCAAATTGTATTTTGGGCATTCTAAGTTTCTGGGCTAATATCCACTTATCAGTGAGTGAATATCATTTGAGTTCTTTTGTGATTGGGTTACTTCACTCAGGATGATATATTCCAGATCCATCCATTTGCCTAACAATTTTATAAATTCATTGTTTTAAATAGCTGAGTAGTACTCCATTGTTTAAATGTACCACGTTTTCTGTATATATTCCTCTGTTGAGAAACATCTGGGTTCTTTCCAGCTTCTGGCTATTATAAATAAGGATGCTATGAACATAGTGGAACATGTGTTCTTATTACCAGTTGGAACATCTTCTGGGTATATGCCCAGGACAGGTATTGCTGGATCCTCCCATAGTACTATGTCCAATTTTCTGAGGAACCACCGGACTGATTTCCAGAGTGGTTGAACAAGCTTGCAATCCCACCAATAATGAAGAAGTGTTCCTCTTTCTACACATCCTCACCAGCATCTACTGTCACATGAATTTTTGATCTTAGCCATTCTGACTGGTGTGAGATAGAATATCAGGGTTGTTTTGATTTGCATTTCCTTGATGATTAAGGATGCTTCTCAGTCCTTCGGTATTCCTCAGTTGAGAATTCTTTGTTTAGCTCTGTATCCCCCCCTCCCATTTTTTAATGGGGTTATTTGAATTTCTGGAGTCCGGCTTCTTGAGTTCTTTGTATATATTGGGTATTAGTCGGCTATCAGATTTAGTATTGGTAAAAATCCTAACTCAATCTGTTGGTGGCCTTTTTGTCTTATTGACAGTGTCTTTTGTCTTACAGAAGCTTTGCAATTTTATGAGGTCCCATTTGTCAATTCTTGATCTTACAGCACAAGCCATTGCTGTTCTGTTCAGAAAATTTTTCCCTGTGCCTATACCTCGAGTCTTTCCCCCACTTTCTCCTCTACAAGTTTTAGTGTCTATGGTTTTATGTGGAGTTCCTTGATCCACTTAGACTTGGGATTTGTACAAGGATATAAGAATGGATCAATTCATCTTCATTCTCATCTATACCTATTATCCTTAGGTTTGGTCTTCTCATTGTGTCCTTAATTTCCTGGATGTTTTGAGTTAGGATCCTTTTGAATTTTTCATTTTCTTTGATTATTCTGTCCATGTTCTCTATGGAATCTTCTGCACCTGAGATTCTCTTTACCATCTTTTTTTTTTTTTTTTTTTATTCTGTTGGTGATGCTTGCATCTATGTCTCCTGATTTCTGTCATAGGTTTTCTATATCCAGAGTTGTTTCCCTTTGTGATTTCTTTATTGTTTCTATTTCCATTTCCAGATCCTTGATGGTTTTGTTCAATTCCTTCACCCGTTTGGTTGGGTTTTCCTGTCATTCTTTAAAGGATCTTCATGTTTCCCCTTTAAAGGCTTATACCTGTTTGGCTCTGTTCTCCTGTATTTCTTTGAGGGAGTTATTAATGTCCTTCTCAAAATCCTCTATCAGCATCATAAGATATGATTTTCAATCCAAATCTTGATTTTCCAATATGTTGGGTTATCCAGGACTCGCTGTGGTGGGTGTACTGGGTTCTGATGATGCCAAGTAGTGTTGGTTTCTGTTGGTAAGATTCTTACATTTGCCTTTTTCCATCTGGTAATCTCTGGTGTTAGATGTTCTAGGTGTCTCTGGCTGGAGCTTGTTCCTCCTGTGAGTGCCTGTGTCAGCACTCCTGGGAGACCAGCTCCCTCCTGGCAAGATCAGTGCACAGAAGACTGCAGCACAGCCCCACCTCCTGGGTGCAGATGTAGGCTGGTAGGACACTTCCCAGCTCTGTGCCTCTTCTGTGGCCTGTGAACTCCTGAGTGGGCCCCACCTTAGAGAGTCACCTGAGAGATAATGGAAATCCCCCCTGATTCTGAGGGTCAGAGGCAAGCTCTCCTCTAAAGGCAAGCTCTCCTCTGACAGAGAAGGTACACAGAGGGCTGAGCATAGTAAGACTAATAAAAACCAATAGCTAATGTCTATTAAAGTTTTCTCAGCTCTATTATATCAATGTATGATTAGCAATTAACAAAAGCCCTACAAAGCAATTGCATTAATATTTTAATAATTTCAGCTTAACATATAAAATCAACATAGCAAAATGTTAAAAATTTTTCACAAAATATTTAAGATATACTTTATAATGAATGGGTTACACTGTCAAGAGTGAAAATTATTTTTAAATAGCTTCAAAGTCAAGTATGTTATTTACTTTATGATCCATTTTTAATTGTTTTGTAAAAATTATATGACTTTTAAAAAAACAAGTAGATGGTTATAGTAAATACTTTATTGAGTCTTTGAGAAATTCATGCTGTATATTCTGATCAAATTTAATTCTTCTGACTAGCCCCCCTCGAATCCACCCTTACTACTGATCATGAAAATTTCTGTCCCCTTTCAAGCCCACGGGGTCAAATTAGTGTTAACTTTACACTGTTAAATGCATGAGCATCAAATTGAGCAAGGTCTATCTACCAGTGGCCCTACCCTTAAAGAAAACTGACTATTTCCTGGCAACTACCAATAACCCATAATTCTCCAGCAAGGGTGGAGCTTCTTGCCTGTCTTTCCTATATGTACTGGGATTGTGTATAGCTTGAACCTGTAAGAGGGCTTGTAGATATTGTCAATTTTTCTGCATTTCTATGCCTGTTGTTTCTGAAAAACAAGCCTCTGCCTAAATATCTTTAAAACGCCTCTTTTGAAAAGAGGAATGGTGGTGGCGGCGATATAGATGTCTCATTTAGAGCTGAATATTCCATTTTCCCCTTTTATTCTTAGTTTTGAGCCATCATAATTAAACACTATCCACTGCAAATAATAAAAAGCTTCTATAGAGAGGATTAAGGGATACATCAATCTATAAGTACACTGATAAGCCATAGGAGTTACTTTAATGCCATGCCTACTTAATAGAATCATAGTAGCTTCTTCCCTAGGGCTTATGACTAGTTTAGCCATAGGTTCTTGGCTCTGATAACAGTGCTAGATATGGGTTCCTTCTTGTGGAGCTGAACTTAAAAGTGTTAATAAAGCATGTGGTTACTACCATGAAGTTCATGATACTATCCTACTTTTGGGCATATCTTGTCAGGCTGGTAATTATAATATACTTTTTTTTTAAAAAATCTGGTAGTATGCAAAGCACCTTCGAAGACAATGAAACCTAGCATATAAAAATGAAGCTCCCCAGTCAGTAGCTGTTTGGATTATCCATGCTCCGTGATTCAAGTATGTGCCGTCTTCTGGAATATTGTCCTAATATCAACTTCTGGAGGGGTCAAGAACATTGGCAATAACCTGCAGTGTTTACAGGTTAAAAGGGACTTGACTGGATAACCACTTTTAAAGAGGTAATTCATTCCTGGAACTGGATTGTTGTCCTTTACTGTCTAGTAGGAGCATTGTGTCCCCATTACAGTTAACACTATTTTAACTCTTTTAATGCATGCATGGATATATTTTAGGAAGTCTTGCCAATAGACGGTTATCATAAAATTTTGAAGTGTTTTTATTTTAATTATGCTTACCCATATTTCCCCCTATATCATGTTTTCCCATCCTATAAACCACTTAAAAATTCTTGTACCAGAGTCACCCTATACACTCTTTTTAAACATGTATTTATTTGGTTTAGGTTTATGTGTATACTGTCATTCTCTTAAAACACACCAGAAGAGGGAATCAGATCCCATTATAGATGGTTCTGAGCTACAGTGTGGTTGCTGGGACTTGAACTCAGGACCTCTGATAGAGCAGTCAGTCCTCTTCACCTCTGAGTCATCTCTCTAGCACCTCTGCCACTTAAAATCTTTATTCCACTGTTTTTTTCTATATCCTGTCTCTTGAACCATCCCCCCCACCACAGCATCTTCTAATTTTTCATACCTTTATATAAATGTTCCATATGAAGTGCTCATATTGAAGACTGAACACTAAAAACTAGAAATGAGAGGACACATGTTTGTTTTTTCTGAGTCTTGTTTACCTCATCTTTCTACACAAAATTGATTATGATTTTATTAAGGTCAGGGTAAAATTATTTTTTCACTCTACAATTTCTCAGAATGTTTAATAGTTTATAAGCAGTAATATGCTTCTGGGAAAGAAACAGACTGTAGAGTTTAGAAAAATAACTTGAATCCAGATTCTCTTTCATAATGTTGAATTTTTCCATTAACTAATATTTTGTAGGCTTTCTATTCTGGTAATTTGTAATGCTGTGGATGTTTTACTGATTATGTTAATTTATAGCCTGCATAAGTATTAAAAATGAATATCTACTGGGCAGGCGGTCAAGTGATTAGAACAAAAGGTGACTCAAGGGCACACTAAACATTATTCCAGACTTGGTTTCACTTTGTATTCTTCCCTTTCTTACCATCCTTACCATCCTATAATACAGAGCTTGAGCTGGCTGTGCTCTTGGAAATCCTCTAGGCTAAAATCTCAGCTGTCTCTGGAAAGGCCCAACCACACTCAGGGCCAATGCAGACTCTGTTGCTGTGGTGTCAACGTGGATGGATCATCTGTTCTTTGTATTTTTAGCAAAATTCATGATCAGATTTCTTTGTTCTGAATCCTTGCTTTGTGCTAGACACAAAGCATACATGTCCTTCCAAAATTAATATGATCACTATAATCTCCTGTGTGCAGAATTCAGAAGTAGACCTTTGAAACCATTTGGATTGTGTATACAGATCCATGACTGGGGCTAGTGCTTCAATGAAACAGTGTTCCAGAAACAATGTGTTCTTTTTATTATGTGAAAATACAGATAAAATTGGCCATTGATGAACATTAATGTTAGCACTTTCCCAACACAGTGTACACTTGCAACCCTGTCTTAGATTTCCCATACACCAAGACTATGAAACACAAATTTCAGGAATTTGTTTAATTGTGTGTGTGTGTGTGTGTGTGTGTGTGTGTGTGTGTGTGTGTGTGGTGTCTATGTGTGCATGTCTATGAGTGTGTGCATGTGTCTGTGTCTGTGTGTCTGTGTGTTTCTGTCAGTGGAATGAGTGGCATGTGTGCATGTATGTGTGTGTGTGTAGTGTGTATGTGTTTGTGTGTGAGTGGTAAGTGTGGTGTGTGTGCGTGTGTGTGTGCGTGTGTGTGTGTGTGTGTGTGTGTGTGTGTGTGTGTGTGTATCTCTTTGTATAAGTACCTGTGTTTGTGTGGGCAAATATGTACATTGAGGCATTGTTGTGTTTGTGTGCTTATAGAAAAGAAGACAGTCTGAGATGTCTTCCTCAATACCTCTCCACTTATGTCTTAGACAGACAAAAATAATGAAAAAAATTGCCAGTGTGTATATGGAAAAGGGGAACATATATCCATGGATGGAGAAGTGTAAACTGTGCAGTCACTGTGGACATCAATGTGCAGGTCCTTCACAAATGTAAATATAGAGCTACTATAGTTATACTATTCCTCAGCATATTCACAAAGGTCTTGGTACTACAGAGAGAGTTGCTTATTTTTGTTCATTGCCACTGTAGCCACATAGGACAATCCAACTGAATAATCATTTCCATAATGCTTTGACTATTGAACGACTAAATGCAAATATGTCAATTTGTATTTTTTCACATACTTTTTGTAGAAAATCCTTTACTATTGTGGTTTTGGTTTTATTCACTAAAGTTGATTTCCGATTCAACTTGGTAAATGTTAGCATGATATTGGTAAATATTTCTCTACATTGATTATTTTTAAAGTTTGTATATATATATATATATATATATATATATATATATATATATATATTTGCAAAATTGAAAATTATACTTAATTAAATTATACTTGAAAATTTTAAGCATATCAAATAAGTCACAAGTGACAACAGTTCAGTTCTCAAGGAAGCCCAATAACTGTCCTGGAGAACTTGTATTTATCTACCTAAGCAACCTTACAGCTCATGGAAAGGACAGATTCAGAATCCCATTTCCTCTGTCTTACTTGGTCCCTGATTCATTCACCCAAGCATTAAATTAAAGCTAAAAGACTTGTTATTTCTCCCAGAAGGATCTTGAGTTTAATTGACAAGGTCCTACTTTCTCCCATTATGTTGCTTCACTCGCTAACAAGAGACAGAGTTTCCACTATTGTTAATTTTCTTATTTCTGTACTGATGCCTATATCAGCATCTGTATTCAGACACGGAATACACAAGTTTTTCACTAGCAAGAACTGACTCACTCATTTGAACAAGGCAAGACTTCAACTCTCACTTGAAAGATTCCATATCTAGATACATTATATTCAATAGTTCTCTCCTATTTACAGTCCCTTCCTTGCAAGAAGAGTTGAATTGGGTTTTAAAGTAGCTATTTGAAGTAGGCGCCACCTCAGTACCATTCAGACAAGTGATTCAATTTCTTGGTTCACCAGCTAGCCCAGGAATCACAGTCATATTATGTTTCAAGGAAATTATGATAAAAAAGATGTGCTTTAAAACACTCAAACAGCCTGAACCTCACAGGTTGCCAGGGATATAGGGCAGGCTTTACAACAGCTCATTTACATCTGTGTCATAATAAAATCAACTTTTTGGGAGGAAATCAGTGCTCTAAGGATGGCAAGGACAGAGCTTAAGATTCAAAATACTCTAGTAGACTACAAGAATCTTATATTGCAAACAAGGACAAAAAGCTGCTTGAAGGATTGTGCATATTTAGATCCATAATTTTATAGTTTGATGTTTTTCTTTTGTTAATGTACCTGACATGAACTAAATACAATGAATAATGAATAACTTAATTTTTTACTGATTTAATAATTTATTTTCAAAAATCTTTGCCTAAGTCATGGAAGGCATTTATTGTTCATATTAGCTATTTAGGTGCTTGGATATTCTGGTCAGGGGATCTGTCCAAAGACATACAGACTTCAAATCTCTGTACTGGAATTACAATATAGACTTCCCTTTCAAATCCATGTTACTTTTGTATTCATTAGCAATTGTCTTAGTTATGGTTATATTGATATGAACAGACACCATGACCAATGTAAGTCTTATAAAAGACAACATTGAATTGGGGCTAGCTTACAAGTTCAGATGTTCAGTTCAATATCAAGGCAAGGACATGGCAGCATCAAGGGAGACATGGTGCAGGAGAATCAGAGAGTTCTAGATCTTCATCTGAAGGCTGCTAGTGGTAGACTGACTTACAGACAGTTAGGGTGAGGGTCTTAGACCCATGCCTACAGTGACACACCTACTCCAAAAGACCATACCTCCTAATAGGGCCATTCCATGGGCCAAGCACATACAAACCATCACAGCAACTAACCTAATAAATGCTTGGGAGGATCATCTACATTAGATATTAAATTTTTTATAAGTAATTAGTTCAAAGTCATTGTTGAAATTCTATCAATCACTGGATCAAATGTTAGTTCTTATCAATTTTGATAATAATGAATTGGAGGTTAGCTTACATTACTACTGACAATTGTCTACAAGCGGAATGAGAAGAGCAGAAGTAAAGTAGGAAGAAGAGAAAAAGATGAAATATTGTAACAAAGCAAGACCAAGTCACTGAAGGGTAAACTATAAATCCTGCAGTTCTCTTTGATGCCAAAGGTCTACATGGCTTTTCCCTTCCAGCTTTGTTGACTAAACCATACTTCTCCTTCTTGGGATGGTCCCATTTCCAGACACCAATATCTGTGGCAGACAGGGCAGGCTTACCACAGCTCTGGCATCTCTAACATCTTACAGTGTCCAGGATAACCCAGGCTTCACTTTCAAAGCTTCACAAAATGGCCTCTTTGGGCTTCAGTGAGGAAGATTCTCAGCCACAACCTGACTGTGCTAACATTTAAGTAGTGATAGAGATTCTACGGTGTCCTTACACCAGTATCCTTCATATCTCTAGAGTTAACTCCCTGACTGACGTTGCCAGGTTTCACTGTTTGTTTGGGATGGAGTCTGACCCTTTCTGGAATTGTGTTACATAAACTTTTCTTTGTTCCACAGGTTGCAGGATTGGCTGGCTGCAAAAACTCTTTCCCTGTGGGCACCTACCACTCCTTTGATTCCATTTTGCATCAGGCATCTCCTCTCTCTTTGTGCACAACAATGTATCTCTAAAATTAAATTACTTGGTGCTGTTTTTCTCCTCACAGTGTACAAATTGATTTCTTTTGCCATACTTACTTTTCCACTGTAGACCTTCAAAAGAACCACTCAACAGGATCAATATTATGCTGTTGTGAAATCTCTGCCAAGCAAGAAATTAAAACTCTAGAATTAAGCCTTAGTCAGATTGTTAGGTTGAAAAAAAATGTAGCCAGATTCCTTATCAAAATATCAAAAGAATGATCTATAGGCCACTTGCTAATACAGTCTCTTTTTGAAACCCCTTGAGCTGGACTAGCCATTCTAGTCCACATTGCTTATATTACTATTGTCTGGAACACTCCTGTTAGGATGGTTCCTTAAGTCCTATATAGAGCATTTAATCACTTCCTCATCCAAACGTCTCAACATCTTCCACATTTTTTCAGAAATGCAGCATAATCAGGCCTGCTACAGTAGTGTCCCATTCTCTGTTGTGACCTACTGTCTTCTTTATTTTTCTATTTCTCTGAAGCGATGGCATTGTCAAGGCATTTTATAAAGAAACACTTTACTGCTTCAGATGAGTCAATGACCATCATGGTGCCAAGAATGGAAATAAGTAGGTAGACATTGTGTCAGAGCAGTAGTTCAGTTCTTGTATCATTATCAGTATATAAGAGGCAAGGAGAGATAACTGGGAATAGTATTGGCTTTAGAAACTGTAAGACTTATCTCCAGAGACACGTCTTCTTGAGCAAGATCATATCTCCTAATCTTTTCAAATAGTTCAACCACCTGAGGACCAAGTAAGTATTCAAACCTAAGGGCCTATAAATGTAGATGTCATTTGGAAGGTATGATGATTCATTTATTACTCTTGAGTGGCTTGCAGATACTATTCATAATTATGTTAGTTCCTAAGTATTTTTATTTTGGCCTTGACTATGGGACTGTGTTTCTGACTTTTTTCCCTTTTATTGGATATTTTCTTTATTTATGCTACCCCCTTTTCCTTGTCTCCTCTCTGGAAACCCCCTATCTGATCCTCCCTCCCCCTGCCTCTATGAGGGTGCTCTTCCAACCATGCACCCACGGCTGACTTCCAGCCCTGGCATTGCCCTACATTGGAGCATCGAACCACCTCAGGCCCAAGGGCCATTCCTCCTGCTGAGGTCCAAAAAGGCCATCCTCTGCCATGCATGTGGCTGGAGCCATGGATCCCTCCATGTGTACTATTTGGATGGTGGTCCAGTCCCCTGGAGCTCTGGTTGGGGGGGGGGCTGTCTGGCTTGTTGACACTGTTGCTCCACTTGCTAATACAGTCTGCAAACACCCTCAGATACTTCAGTCCCTTCTCCAACTCCTCCATTGCGGACCCCCTCACCCAGTCCAATAGTTGGCTGCAAGCATCCATCTCTGTATTTGCCAGGCTGTGGCAGAGCAGCCATTATAAGGCTCCCATAAGCAAGCACTTTTCTGCATCTGCAAGTGCTTCCCCATTTGGCAACTGTATATAGGATGGATCCCCAGGTGGAGCAGTCTCTGGATAGCCTTTGCTTCAGTCTTTGCTCCACACTTTGCCTCCATATTTCCTCCTATGAGTATATTGTTCCCCCCTTTAAGAAGCACTGAAACATCCACACTTTGGTCTTCCCTCTTCTTGAGCTTCATATGGTCTGTGAATTATATCTTGGGTATTCTGAACTTTTGGACTAATACTCACTTATCAGTGAGTACATACCATGTGCGTTCTTTCATGACTGGGTTACCTCACTCAGGAAGACATTTTCAAGTTCTATCCATTTGCCTGCAAATTTCATTAAGTCACTGTTTTTAATAGCTGAGTAGTATTCCATTGTGAAAATATACCACATTTTCTGTATCCATTCCTCTATTGAGGGACATCTGGGTTCTTTCCAGCTTTTGGCTTCTATGATTATGATTGCTATGTACACAGTGAAGCACATATCTTTATTACATGTTGGAGCATCTTCTGGGTATATGCCCAGGAGTGGTATAACTGGATCCTCAGGTAGTATTATGTCAAATTTTCCGAGGAACCTCCAGACTGATTTCCAGAGTGGTTGTAGCTGTTTGCAATCCCAAGAGCAATGGAGGAGTGTTCCTCTTTCTCCACATCCTTCACAGCATCTGCTGTCACCTGAATTTTTGATCTTAGTCATTCTGACTGGTGTGAGGTGGAATCTCAGTGTCATTTTGTTTTGCATTTCCCTGATGACTAAGGATGATGAACATTTCTCTAGCTTCTTCTCAGCCATTCAAGTTTCTTCAGTTCAGAATTCTTTGTTTAGCTCAGTTCCCCATTATTTATTAGGATTATTTGGTCCTCTGGAGTCTCACATCTCGAGTTCTTTGTAAATATTAGATATTAACCCTCTATCATATGTAGGATTGAAGATATTTTCCCAATCTGTTGGTTGCCATTTTGTCCTATTGACAGTGTCTTTTGCCCTTACAGAAGCTTTGCAATTTTATGAGGTTGCATTTGTCGATACTTGATCTTTTTTTGTTTTGTTTTGTTTTTGTTTTGTTTTGTTTTGTTGTTGTTGTTTTTTGAGACAGGGTTTCTCTGTATATCCTTAGCTGTCCTGGAACTCACTCTGTAGACCAGTCTGGCCTCGAACTCAGAAATCTGCCTGCTTCTGCCTCCCGAGTGCTGGGATTAAAGATGTGCACCACTATTCCCAGCTTGGGTACTTGATCTTAGAGCATAGGCCATTGTTCTGTTCAGGAACTTTTCCCTTGTGCTCATTAGTTCCTTTGCTATTAGATTCAGTGTATCTGGTTTTATGTGGAGGTCCTTTCTCCACTTGGACTTGACCTTTGTACAAGGAGATAAGAATGATTCCATTTGCACTCTCCTACAAGCTGACTGCCAAAAGAAGCAACACCATTTGTTTAAAATGTTGTTTTTTTGTTTTTTGATTTTTTGTTTTCTCCACTAGATGGTTTTAGATTCTATGTAAAAGATCAAGTGACCATAGGTTGTGGGTTTATTTCTGAGTCTTCAATTCTATTCCATTGATCTATCTGCCTGTCACTGTACTAATACCATGAAGTTTTTATAACTATTGCTCTATAGTACAGCTTGAGGTCACAAATAATGATGCCCTCAGAAGTTCTTTTATGGTTGAGAAGAGTTTTCCCTATATTGGTTATTTTAATATTCCAACAAATTTTGAGAATTACTCTTTCTAACTATATGAAAAATTGAGTTGGGATTTTGATGGAAATTTCATTGAATCTGTAGATTGCTTTCAGCAAGAGGGCCATTTTTACTACATTTATCCTGCCAATCAATGAGCACTGGAGATGTGTCCATCTTCTGAGATTTTAGATTTCTTTCTGAGAGACTTGAAGTTCTTTTCATACTGATCTTTCTCTTGTTTGGTTGGAGTCACATCAAAATTAAACTGTTTGTGATTATTATGAAGGGTGTCATTTCCCTAATTTCTTTTTCTGCCTGTTGATCCTTTAAGTATAGGAAGCAAACTGATTTGTTTGTGTTGATTTTATATCCAGCCACTTCGGTGAAGTTGTTTATCAGGTTTAGGAGTTCTCTGGTAGAATTTTTGGGGTCACTTAATACTATCACATTATCTTCAAATAGTGATATTTTGACTTCTTCCTTTCCAATTTGTATCCTTTGATCTGTTTGTTGTGTAATTACTCTGGCTTGAATTTCGAGTACTGTGTTGCATAGATAGGGAGAGAGTGGGCAGCCATGTCTAATCCCCTGGGATTGCTCCAAGTTTCTCTCCATTTAGTTTGATGTTGGCTACTGGTTTGCTGTATATTGCTTTTATTATGTTTAGGTAAGGGCCTTGAATTCCTGATTTTTCTAAGACTTTTAACATAAATGGATGTTGAATTTTGTCAAATGCCTTTCCAGCATCTAATAAAATGATCCCGTGCATTTTTTTTTTTCTTTGAGCTTGTTTATGTAGTGGATTACTTTGGTGGATTTACTTACATCGAACTATCCCTGAATCCCTGGGATGACGCCTACTCGATCATGACAGATGATCGTTTTGATGTGCTCTTGGGTTCAGTTTGCATGAATTTTATTGAGTATTTTTGCATTGATATCCATTTTATTTATTTATTTATTCATTAAGTTTGTGCTTATGTTCATGTGTATGAGGTATGTGTGTGTTGTGGTACACATGTATGTGTGTATGTTCTAGGACATGGACTAGTAGCCTTAGACATCATACTTCAAATACTTTCTATCATTACTTTTTTTGAAGTAGAGTCACTCTCACTTGTCCTGGAGCTACCTAGACTAAGAAAGCTGTTCATCAAGTCCCTGGAATATATTTGCTTTTCATCCTCAGAGTTCTGATTACATACATATATCACTACATCTATTTTATTTTTATGTGGATACTTGAGATTGAGTACATATACTCATGCTTGTATAATGTGCAATTTGCTCACGGAGTGGTCACTCTATTCCATTCTTTGGTTTGATTTGTTGGTGTTTATGCTAAATATGATTTATATAGACCATAATGATTATTCTTATGAAAAGACTTAAGACGTTATCTTGATAATTTGAAAATTATTTACATTTAAAATCCCTTTGATTTACTTTGTCAACTTTAAGGGTCAATTCCTGGCAGCAGAAAAACCTGTGTTTTCACGGAACCCTTAAAAATCTAAAGACGTATCATGACAAATATATTTGGTGTCTTTTGATCACCGAGACAGGAAAGTTTTGTTGTCATTTACTTTCTATCACTTAAATAATAAAAATAAGAAAATGACTCATTTTCTTCTTATAATGTATTATAAAATTTCCACTACCCTAAAATTAAAAAAATTAAGAATTATATTGTAATGGAGAATGAAAAGTTATTGAATACAGAGAATACTCAAATTCTGGATATTACCCCTACAAACCTAGATTCTAACAAATTATTCTTTGAAAAAAAGCACCTTTTATTTTTAAAACTGTAAGAATATTTTCAAGTTCTGGTGATTGCTAGATGTTTAGACTGCATATTTGATTTATTGACCTCCTTTTTATTTCTTTGTGCTGTTTGAAGAAACTGTACTTATTATTTTTATAAACTGAATAGCCTAATATAGCTCTGCATTAACCAAGTATAAATACAGTAATTTGTTTCTAATAAACGTGTCCAGTATGTATGGCTTTTTCACATTACTAATTCTTATAATAAATCAAGCATCGTCAATGTTTTATTTATGGTACTCTATACCAATGCTTTTTAATTTTATTGTTATAACTGCTTATGCACTATAAATTGTGTCATATAGATGAGGAAGTAGAACATAAACAGTGTTTGTTTCTTGCTCATCACAGACTATCCATTATCTTTTCTCATGTACTTCTTATATGAGACACAGTATTATTTAAAGTAGACCAATTAATAACGCTACACTGGCCTCTAATCTTTCAACCTGGAAGAAAATTAATCATCTTTCACTTTGAATCAGGTCTGCCAATGATTAAATGTTGTGAAGGGTGCTTGCAGAAAGCTGAGACAGGCCAACAGCTCAGGTTCTTATCCTCTTACAAAGCCAAGTTGTAAATGCAAAGAAAAAGTTTTCAGAAGAAATTGAAAGTGCTACTCCAGTGAGCACATGAGTGATAAGGAAGCCCAGGGTTTTATTGCTGATATGGAGAAAGTTTTAAATGGTCTGGGTAGAATATCAAACAAGCCAGGCATTCCCACTTAGCCACAACTTAATACAGAGTATTCCCCAGACTCAATTTAGTATAAGGCTGAGGATGAGCAAAATGCAGAAAATATTTGAAACTGGGGTAATTCAGTTAATCAGGATTAAGAAAGAATCTACATGTATAACCATGACTTTGTCTTACAATTCGAATTCAGGCATGATGACTTGAATCATCGCTGAGGACTTCCTTCAGGATTACCTCTTCTATTTTATGCCTTTTGTGCTTCTAGATGCAGACTGACTATATTCCTATTTTCATCAAGAATGACATTGGGTGTTTCAAAATGATTTTAGGTTATTTTGCAGGCATAGCTTTTTTCTTACTACTAGTTCCATGAATATCGTCTAGGGACTTTTAAAGTTTCTTCTGTATTTAAAAATTATTATTTTTAGGTATCCATATTTCTTTTTCTTGGTTATATTTATTCTCACCATAGTTTTTCTTCGGACAATTGTGAATGAACTGTTTACTGAATACTTTCTCAGCATCTTGATCATTGGTATATAATAAAGAAAGACAGCCTGAATTTTGAATATTAATTTCATATTCTCATATTTTACTGAAGCTGTTTTACCAGTTTTGATAGTTATCCAGTGGAACTTTTAAGATTCCTTTGTCTAAAAGCAGATCATCTGCAAACAAGGATACTTTGCCTTATCCTCTTCCAATGTCTATCTTTTATGCTCTTTGAGACACTTAGTGCTCTAATAAGACTTTGAATACATTGAATAAGAACAGACAAAAGGGACATCACTGTCTCATTCTTGATTTGAGGTGAAATATAAAATGAGCTTCACCATGGCACCTTCATGCAAATATATAACTACACTTTTCCCCCATGCTCCTGCTCACTGTTCACTTTCTTCTACAGCTCAATCTTTCTTGCAATATTTAGCTTCTCTTCTTTCTTTCTAATTGTACATATTCCATCATCCTACATATTTTCTACATGTATACCTTTAGTGTAGAAATATGTTCCTTTCTAGTTTCTTTAGATATTTTAGCATTAAATGAGATTGTATTTTATCAAAAAAACATTTCTGTATTTATTATTAAGATCATGTGAATTCTGTCTTTGACTCAGAGTACATGAGGTATTGCATTTTTTAATTTGCAGATATAAAACCTCTGAAAGAGGGGCTGGTGAGATGGCTCAGCGGGTAAGAGCACCCGACTGCTCTTCCGTTCCGAAGGTGATAAGTTCAAATCCCGGCATCCACATGGTGGCTCACAACCATCCGTAACAAGATCTGGCACCCTCTTCTGGAGTGTCTGAAGACAGCTACAGTGTACTTACATATAATAAATAAAATAAATCTTAAAAAAAAAAAAAAAAAAAACCTCTGAAAGAATGTCAATGAATGACGAATAAGCTTTCTGATGTATTCTTAGTTCAGGTTCCAAGTTTTAGGACTTTGTATTGTTTTGTTTTTGTTTTTGTTGTCAGGAAGGAAACTTGACTCCCATCTCTTTTTATCGTATCTTTATATGGTTTTGGTATCAGGGTAGCATTGTATTTGAAAAAAAAAAAGATTCATGTGTTTGTTCTTTCTATTTTATCAAAGATAGGAAAGCATTGCCATTTGCTCTTCTTTAAATGACTGATATGATAGATTCATCAGATAATTCTTCTTGCCTCAGGCTGTTCAGAGTTTGTAGATATTTTCTTACTACTTTAAATTTGGCGTTTCTTTTATTTTGGTTTAATTTGGTGTTCATTTGCAACTAGAAATTCATTAATTGGTTTCAGATTTTCTAATTTATTCAAGTATAAATTTCCAAATACAAGCTAACAAGTTTTTGAGTTTCAATAATATCCATTAGAATGCCTCAATTTTCATTCCTATTTCTATTAATTTAGGTGTCTTCCTTCTTTGATGAATGTAGCTAAAAGATTGTCAACCTTGCTTAACTTTTAGAGAACCATTTTTTTCTTTTTGATTCTCTTTTTTTCTACTTCCATTTCTTCAACATTTTCTTTAATGCTATCATACCTCTTTTACTGAATTTGGGGTTTAGCCAATTGTTGGGCTTTCAGTGATTCAAGGTAGACAAGACTCATTTAAGAAAGATATTCTTTATAGGAGCAGGGCTAGGGGTGGGTTTCTGGGGGAAAATCTGGGAAAGGAGATAATATTTGAAATCTAAATAAAGAAAATACCCAAATACATACACACACACACACACACACACACACACACACACACACACACGAATAGAATAGAAGGCACTTGGGAGGTGGAGGCAGTCCTTCTGGAAACTACTAATCTGAAATGGCAGCAAATATCCTGGATATTAGGTAAATCTGAAGGAAGAACGAGGACAATGAAGTTCCTGCAGATATGGAGTATGCCATAAGTCACATTAATATTTACAAAGTCATCTTGAAATACTGTTTCTTAATAGCTTAAATCTCATCTACCCTGTATCTTGGATCAGATGCCAAAGCTAATCTTAATTCTTTCTCATAATTTTTGATTCTCTTCAATTACAGTTTATAAAACAATTCTTCATTTGGTATTTAAATTTCTCCTTTAGAAATTTGTAAGAAAGCGACATGCCAATCAGTATTATGTTGCCAAACACTGGAGTGCTCTCAACTAAAAGCAGTCTATGTCATCATGCTGTTGAGTGAATGATTCAGTCTGGAAACAAAATTCTAGTGGCTTATTAAGAATGCTTTATTCCAAATGATTCTTTAATCACCTTGTTTGATTAAAATATAATTGTTTCCATTAAGTAAGCACTACTACTAATTTGGACTTTACTGTGAACTTAATGTTTTATATACTAATATAGTCTTGAAATTTTCACAATGTTCCTAACAGACATATACTAAACCATCCTTGTTCTCTAAATATGAAAATATGTACATGTGATAAAGTGAGTCTTGTTTGCTGCATGCAGAATTATACACAATTTGGTAAGCAAAATGTTGTTCTGAATTTCAAATTCATTTCATTCTTGCAAACATGTTTTAAAATTATGTAGAAAAATAGTCTAGATTTTCATTGCTCCTCATCTAAGTTGGAGATTAATATTAATTTATTAGATTGTGATTCTGAAATCAGAGAATTGATGCTGGCCCGTGGTCATTAACCATCACTCAGGATGCATTTGTCTCTTCTTCATGTCCAAAGTAGAACCAATATGAGCATGCTCACATGCTTGCAGCATTTTGTGATTATTGTATCATTTATTCATTTATCATATACAAAAGAGAAGAGAATGATTACATCAAAATAAAGAGACTCTTTCTACTCACCTTCTTGCATTACATGCAAGAGCACATACACACACCACACACATAAACACACACACTCAAATGCACAATCATGTACACACACAACTCACAAACACTCATATTCTCTCTGGCTCTCTCTCTCTCTCTCTCTCTCTGTATCTCTCTGTATCTCTCTCTCTCTCTCTCTCTCTCTCTTACACCTCTCTTAGGCACACACACACACACACACACACACACACACACACACACACACACACACCTAGACATGCATTTATGTAGCAATGACTCATCTTTTCCTAATTTCTGTGACTCTGTCTTGTTAGGAATGTTATTTTATTGAAATCTTATAATATGAAACCTTGGAGTACTGATGCTTTTTACACAATAACAGTGTTTTGGAGGTTCACCCAGGCTTGTAATGTATCAGTGTTTACCTTTTCTACTGTTGATCTATTTCCTTATTTTCTTCCTTTCTCCCTTCCTTCCCTCTAGTCTTCCTTCTCTCCCCTTCTTTCTTTCTTTTCTTTCTTCTTTTTTCCTTTCTTCCTTTCTTTCATCTTTCAGTTTTTCTTTTTCTTTTTCTTTCTTTCAAATTGGATAACATTAGTGCATTATTTTGAAGCAACAGTATAACAGTAAAATAGGAGTTTTCTCCCCTCTTCATGTAAAAACGTGAGTAATTTACAATATTTTGCTATTGCCTTGATGGATTCTTTGAACTTCCCTTTGGAAATGTTTTTTCAAATACAAATCGACTTATTTGACTACAAGAAAGTCACTGCCAGTTTATATGGAAATGCCTTCCTTTATTTCATGAAAAGCCACCATTTTTTAAAGTCATGATGATCAATTAAATATACATATATATTATTAGAGAAACCTAGTAAATATGTGAGCATGTGGCCATATGTCTACATGGTTTTTAAATTTATTTCCTTTTGTATGTATTTCATGCTAATTTCACAAGGCATATTGCTATTTATGAAAGTTAATTCTAATGGATAATTGTTCACATACAATTGTTATATTGCACAGTGAACTTTGTGCTTTCATGTGTATTGTTGAAAACTCTATCAGTTTTTAAGGACTCTGAAAAACATGAGACATGGGCTACTCTATGTAAGACGTGTCATAGTGAAATACAAATTGTGGTTCAGGAAATATCATCCATAAATAATTCTGTTCAGTACATGGAAAGCTGAGTTTTTTTTTTTTTTTTTTTTTACTGAATTAAATGCTGCAGTACAGCTTAATTAGTACTCCATGATCTACAATTCAGAAATAAGCTGAGTCAAAAGATATTAAGAGCAATGAATCTAAGTGTGTTCCAACTCTGATAAAACCTATCAGATCTATCAACCATCTCCTTTTGGAAAGCCAGAGCTTACATTTATATTGGTTTAAACATCAAAAGTCTAGACATAAAAATCTTACAATAACTTTAATGTGAATGCAATACCACTGTTAAAGTATGTATTCATTACTCTTACTTACAGACAAATTCCCACATGACTGTTTCAACCTTGTGCCTACAGTGTTCTAGCAACTCATTCTTTTTTATTGTATTATTATTATTATTATTATTATTATTATTAAGCAACTCATTCTTGATGTATCCAATCCAGATTATGCTGAAAAGACTGCCAGATCTTCTTGGCATTCCTGCTTGAAGATAAATGCAGTTCTACATTAGGAAGTAATTCTGAAGACACATAATTTGGTTTTATTTGAGAGTTTTGAAGCTGTAGCTTGCTTTTTTTAAAATGTGACTACAAAGATAAGTTGTTCAAATTTAACATAAGTATCCAAGGAATTCTTATGATGCTGATTTGTTTCATCAAAGTACATTTTTATGGAAATTTTAAACACTGTACTAAATACAAACCAAGGGATTAATAAATTTTCAAAAATCTTGTTAAGATTCTATTAGCAATTTTATACCATGTCCCTGCAGAGGTTGTGTTAATATCAGAACAATATGCATGTCTAATATTTTTATGATGGATTTGTTAGTTGTTATACTTGATGCAATAGTGGAATATTTGAAGACACATAGTTCTTTATTTTTCCTTTCTTTATTTTTTCTTTTTTTCTGTTTCTTTTTTCTTTTATTTTATTTTGAAGAAAAAAAGTATGTTATTTTCTTCCTTTGATTTTATCTAAAATACTGAAGTTAATGCTAATAATAAGTGGAATGCCTTGGTAATTCTAATAATAAGCAATATCTATTCCAAAACATTATTATCATTAAAACCTTAGGAAGGATTTTCCATGGTATTTAAAATCAATATAGCATCTCCTCAAGCAGCATGCTGCATCCTATCAAGCAAATCTATCATTTTTGTTGGAGTTTCTCTAGCTGTGAATTCCCAAATATGAGCTGAACTTTCTTTCAGATCATTGTGAGAGCTGCCTCCTCTCTTCCACAGTGTTAAAATGACTCTGTTGTCAATTATTCAGAGAGGAAACTTTTAGACTAAAGAACATTATTTTCAACCAAAAGGCTAAGTCCTGCTGCTTTAATAAATATTACTTCTCTTCACTTAATGCTACAAGGGGAGATTATTGTAAATAGAAGCTGTTTATGTCTGCATAAAATATTTTATAAACTCCTGACTTACTGCTCTGAAAACACTTCAAAGCAGCAGTACATCTGGCATGTGAAGATGATGAAACATTATTCAAATAAAACCTTGCTTCCCAGACATTAATGGATGCAATTGGCACAGCTATGGTTTTAAAACATGAATCTATTATCAATTTTTAAATACTTTGCAGGAACTAAGGCACTGAGAAAATTTGTACACCTGGAAGGAAATATATTATCATTCAAGGCAAAGAGTCCCAGTAAGCATCAAGTTTGTTTATTAATATTATAACATTACATAAAAATGTCTTCACTTTAAAAAAAGGTAGGGTCAAGTTTTACATTGTTTTTATTGTTCAATATTGACAGGAGTCTATAATGTTGTAGGAAATAAACTACTCTAACTAATGTATGTTATGCAACCTTATCTTTTGAAATCCTGATATTAAATGATAGATGTTGGATGATCTAGTAGTACAATTCCTAGATATTTGCAGACAAGAAAAGGCATCATGTATCTACTCATTAATTTAAATATTAATTATAGCAATATTTTTAATGGCCAAACTCTGGAAATAATTGATATGTACCAAGTAGTGCTTGGGATAATTTGCATAACTATTCAGTAGAATAATACCTTGCACAGAAAGGAATGGGGTTCAATTGCATGTTGTGATCCAAATAGATTTTTACTATAATTTTCTATGTAATTTCCAAAATAACAGATACAGAATTACTATTTGTGTAAAGCTCTGAGGTAAAACACAGGATGAGAAATACTAGCAATTGAATTTCTTTTTGTTATGAAACTTTTGATCCAAAATTTGCACTTTTGGTTGCAGTTTGAAAGCTCCTCAGCCATTAAAAAAAAATAACTTCAAGAAATTTTTAGCCACATGGATGGAACTAGAAAATATCATCCCAAGTGAGGTAACCCAATCACAAAAGAACACACATGGTATGAAAGCACTGATAAGTGGATATTACCCCGCCCCCCCCCAAAAAAAAAACCCAGAATATTCAAAATACAGTTCACAGACCATGAAGCTCATGAAGAAGGAAGACAAAAGTGTGGATGCTTCAGTCCTTCTTAGAAGGGGGAACAAAATACCCATGGGCAGAAATATAGAGACAAAGTGTGGATCAGAGACTGAAGGAAAGGCCGACCAGAGACTGTCACACCTGGGGATCCATCTCATATACAGTCACCAAACCCAGACACTATTGAAGATGTCAATAAGTGCTTGCTGACAGAAGCCTGATATAGCTATCTGCTGAGGGGATCTGCCAGTGCCTGTCAAATACAAAGGTAGATGCTCTCAGCCAACCATTGGACTGATCACGGGGTTCTCAATGGAGGAGCTAGAGAAAGGACCCATGGAGCTTAAGGGGTTTGCAACCCCATAAGAAGAACAACAATATGAACCAACCAGTACCCTCAGAGCTCCCAGGGATTAAACCACCAACCAAAGAGTACACATGGATTGACCCATGGCTCCAGTTGCACATGTAGCACAGGATGGCCTAGTTGGACATCTGCAGGAAGAGTGGCCCTTGTTTCTATGATGGCTTGCTTTCCCAGTGTAGAGAAATGCCAAGGCAGGGAGTTAGGAGTAGGTGGGTGGGTGAGCACTTTCATAGAAGCAATGGGAGAGGGGGATGAGATAGCAAATTTCAGGAAAGGAAACTGGAAAAGGGGATAACATTTGAAATTGTAAATAAATAAAATATCCAATAAAACATTAAAAAGGAAAACTAATAAAAATATTAGATTGGAAAGTTTTGAACTTTATAATATCCCATTTACCCACCATTTAAACTTTAAGAAATTCTGTTTTACAAGGAATTTTGAAAAATTGATCTCAGTTGAGGAGTGATGACCATCTATCTCTATTTTACCACTATAAAAGGTACTCAATTACACTGTCAAGAAATTCCTAGCCCATGTGCTGTCTGATACAGGAGGCCAAATCAGAAGACCATAATTTCAAGGTAATTATGAGAGACATAGTGTTATTTATTAAAGGAAAATAGAACAAAGCAATGAAATACAAATTATTGCTTTAGCTGTTGTGACTGAGTCTGTCCAGGGAATGGCTAAGTAATATACTGAGAAGTGTATACATATGCTAAAATGATGTGGAAAGTAAGACATATTACAAAAGGTGAAAGAAAAATTGTTGGAAAAGATAGAATAGCAGGAAAGCATTCTGTCTTAGGGAAATGTGAATGAATTCACCAATTATGAGAAGGAGCCCATTGGGTAGCCACTACCAGAGAGACCACCAGCGGCTGAACTGGAACAGATTTCCTCTTTCTTCCAAATTTCTTCCCACCTTCCAGCTGGTTTAAGCTACACAGACACAGGATGCATAAAGTTCATGCTTTCTCTCATTGTACATGAAAATACAGAGCAAAAGCAAGAGTTGACCCATGAGGAAATCTCCCAAGAGATGGCTCATTGGCATTTAAATTTATTTCATTATTTATACCCACCAATTTTATGCATTTGATTATTTATAAGACTAAATATTCACTAACTATGCTTTTTTCTACATTCTTTTGAGTCCACTACAGAATTTCTTTGTTAGGAACATTTATAATTGCATATATATATATATATATATATATATATATATATATATATATATATATATATATGCAACAAAAGCCAGGGGTTTATGTTACTTTTAAAACACAGCTACCCCACTACAGCAAGATGTAAATATCATAATACAACCAAAACATAAAAAAAAAATGACCCTTAAATCTAATCTTACAAAGACGATAGAGGCCTTTAAAGAGGAAATGAATAAAGTCCTTTAAAGAAACATGAAGGAAAATATAATTAAATAGGTGAAGGAAATAATAAAACTGCCAGACCTGAAAATGGAACTAGAAGCAATAAAGAAAACACAAAATATCTCCAATGATCACGGATTGGCAGAATTAACATAGTCAAATTGACATCAAGCTTTACAACATAGAACAGTGATAAAAATGGCATGGCATTGGTACAGTGGCAGACATGTTGATCAATAAAATAGAATTGAAGACCCAGAAATAAAACCAAACACTAACTTTCACTTGATCTTTGACAAAGATGTCAAAATATACAATGGAAAAAAGAAAGCATCTTCAATAGATAGTGCTGGTCTAACTGGCTGTCTGTAATAGAAGAATGAAAATAGACACATATTTGTCACCTTGTACAAAGCACAAGCACTAGTGGATCAAGGACCTCAACATAAAACCAGATAATCTGAATCTAATAGAAGAGAAAATGGGAAAGAGCTTTGAACTCATTGGCACAGGAGGCTATTTCCTAAACAGAACTCCAATGGCTCATGCTCTAAGATCCACAATTGATAAATGGGACCTCATGAAGCAGGAAAGATTCTTTAAGGCAAAAGACATAGTCCATAATACAAATCAGCAACCTACAGATTGGAAAAAAATTCTTCACTAACCCCACATCTGATAGAGGGCTAATATCCAAAATATTTAAAGAACTCATTAAGTTATACACACACACACACACACACACACACACACACACACACACACACACACACACACCCCACACAAAAAACCAGCCCAATCAAAAATTGGGGTATAGAACTAAATTGAGAATTCACAATGGAGGAATCTCGAATGGCTGAGAAGCACCTAAAGAAATGTTCAAAGTCCTTAGTAATCAGAGAAATACAAATCAAAACGACCCTGATATTTCTACCTTACACCAGTCAGAATAGCTAAGATCTAAACCTCAGGTGACAACACATGTTGGAGAGGATGTGGAGAAGGTGGAAAACTCCACCATTTCTGGTGGGATTACAAACTGGTACAACCACTCTGGAAATCAATCTGAAGGTTCCTCAGAAAAATTGGAAATAGATCTAACTGAAGACCCAGCAATTCCACTCTTGCGAATATATACCCAAAAGATGTCCCACCATGCCACAGGGGCACATGTTCTACTATTTTCATAGCAGCCTTATATGTGATAGCCAGAAGCTGGAAACAGCCTAGATGTCCTATGACAGAAAAATTGATGCAGAAAATGTGATTCATTTACACAGTGAAATACTACTCAGCTATTAAGAATGAGAGCATCCTGAGTTTTGCAGGCAAGTGGATGCGACTAGAAAATATCCAGAGTGAGGTAACTCAGACCCAAAAGAACATGCATGGTATGTACTCACATACATATTAGCCAAAAAAACAAAAACAAAACACACACACACACACACACACACACACACACAAAAAAAAAAAAAAAAAAAAAAAAAAAAAAAAAAAAAAAAAAAAAAAAAAAAAAAAAAAAAAAAAAAAAAAAAAAAAAAAAAAAAAAAAAAAAAACAGAATACCCAAGATATGATTAAGGATGTTGAAAATTTTCTGTATCCATTCCTCTGTTGAGGGACATCTGGGTTCTTTCCAGCTTCTGGCTATTATAAATAAGGCTGCTATGAACATAATGGAACATGTGTCCTCCATCCCATAATCAGTCATTAAACTCAGACACTATGGCATAGGACAGCTAGTGCCTACTTAAGGGACCCTGATATAGCTGTCTTGTACAGAAGTGGATGCTCATAATCATCTATAAGATGAAACACAGGGCTCACAATGGAGCAGCTAGAGATAGATAACCAGATCCCCCAGAACTCGTGTCTCTAGCTCCATATGTAGCAGAAGATGGCCTAGTCGGCCATCATTGGGAAGAGAGGCCCCTTGGTACTGCAATCTTTATATGCCCCAATACAGGGGAACGCCAGGGCCAAGAAGTGGGAGTGGGTGGATAGGGGAGCAGGGAGGGGGGAGGGAGGAGGGGACTTTCGGAATAGCATTTGAAATGTAAATTAAGAAAATATATAATAAAAAAAATTGGAAAAAAAAAAGAAAAAAAAATCAAGAAAGTCCAATGTGTTGATACTTCATTCCTCCCTAAAATAGGGATTAAAATATACATGGAAGGAAGTACAGAGACAAAGTGTGGGACTAAAATGAAAGGATGGACCATCCAGAGAGTGCCCCACCCAGGTGGTCCATCACATAATCAGCCACCAAATGCAGACACTACTGCATATGCCAGCAGGACATTGCTGAAAGGACCCTGATATAGCTTTCTCCTGTGAGGCTTTGACAGTCCCTGACAAATACAGAAGTGGATGTTAACAATCATCTATAGGGCAGAACATAGGGTCCCCAACATAGGTGCCAGAGAGAGAACCCAAGAGCTGTAGGGGTCTGCAACCCTATAGATGGAACAGCAATATGAACTCATCAGAACCCCTAGAGCTCATGTCTCTAGCAGCATATGTATTAGAAGTTGGCCTTGTTGGCCATTACTGGGGAAGAAAGGCCCTAGGTCTAGCAATGTTTGTAAACCCCAGTACAGGGGAATGCCAGGGCCAAGTAGTGGGAGTGGGTGGGTAGCAGAGTAGGGTGGGGGGAGGGTATAGAGGACTTTTGGGATAGCACTTGTAATGTAAATGAAGAAATTATCTAATAAATAAAAATAAAATAAAATAAAATAAAATAAAATAAAATAAAATGAAATAGACATGAACTAAGGACAGCATTCACTTGTTAGCAGAGGTTGTAAAAGTCAATAGAGAGGCCTTAGGGTTATTTCTTTTCCTTTAATACATACTTATGGCTGCCATAATAGTTCAGCCAAAGCTAACTTGTTGCAATGTGTTTGCTCTCCAAGTTTCTCCTCCATTGTGTGAAGCAGATTAGCTTCAGCAAAGACAATCCAATGCACTCGCTGCGATTTCACTCCCAGGTTCAGAAGACAGGCTTTCTCTCTTCCTAGACTCTCTTCACTGCTATCTTCTGTACTTTTATGGAAGTCACAATAATGTGATGCAGTACTCTTTTATTTTCAAGCTGACCTTATTTGTTTTGAGGGAGCAGCTGGTAATTTGAAAAGCAGACATGAGTTAGAAAATGCAAACCAGAATGAATATAGTTGTGACAACTATTTCAATCTTAGTGTTCACTAATTGCCCAGAAATACTTTGCAGGTTTATAAATTTTAGTGTGGAGATATTCTTTTTTCTAGACTGATAAACACATTCCATAATTTATACTGCCAAAATCTTGAAAGATAGACTGAAAAACAAAATGAAAAGGAATCATCCTGAGAGGAAACCATGCATTCACATATAGACAAGAAAAGAGGAAAAAACGCAAAGCAATTAGTCCAGTTGGCTAATGGTCTTTTTAATGAGAGATCTGAATGGCTGCACTGTTAGCTTGGGGCACATAATTTAATATACATTGGACTGAACTTTCTCAATTACACTGACTAATTCTAGCACACAATTATGTACTTAAGATGACTGTATCCTTTGTCTCATATGCCTGACTCTAATTTTTTACACAATAATGTATCAATGATTACTTCTTGGCATTGTGTTTACACACACACACACACACACACACACACACACACACACACACACACATATATATATATATATATATATATATATATATATATATATATGAACTATCATATATTAAATATATCTATACATTTAATAGAAAGATAAATATAGATATGTTTAATAATATATAAGTTAGATTATAGATATATATCTATAGATATATGAAGTAGTTATCTAGCATATATGTTATAGATATATAAGTTAGATTATATTGATATATAAATGTAGATATATCTAATAATGCTATTGAGATTACAGGCTAATGGAGTAAAGTCTCTTGTCTATACCTTTCAACACTGACCCAAGTTACTTTATCAGTAGAAATGGAGCTAGCTCAGTTCACATAATGCAATAAATTGTAAGGTGAATTAATATAATATGAATTAGTATTATTTTAGGTTTTAAAATATTCAGTCTCATTATGTGATATAGAAAAAGTTATATGCAATCACCAAGAAAACTAGGGTCAGAATGAAATTCCACACCTTTAAAAACTTTCAAATCTTCTAGTTGAGTTGCAATATGAAACTTCTCAAAATTAATCAGAATACATTATAATATAATTATGTAGCAATCCTTTATCCAAAAAGTTCAAATGCAAATAATGCTTCTTTTCTAAGTATTGAGATTGGCTAGGCAAGAGAGTTGCAGTTTAATAGGGTATTATGTTCTAACTAATTTATTCAAATTCATGTAATTATTATCTAACTAATTAGCTGGAAACATGACTTGTTCTATTATTCATTAACTGTAAATTCTTTCCAGAATAAAGGAATTCAAGTGAAGAATAAACCATCTAAAGTCTCTACAATAATGTTGATAGAAATATGATAATAGCAACCAGTGAAATAATAGTCGTGTATTTGAAATAATTTTGTTTATGCCAAAGAACAAAAATAGAAATAGATAGATTGCTACATTGATTACTTATTCAGAAGAAGTTTGGTTGATTAAAGGAAAACATAAAAATGTATTGTTTGGTGTTTATTTTATGGTTATTTTCATCGAAATCATCAAAACCGTTTGTCTTTCAATGCTGAAGGATAATTAAATTCTATGAATTAGTGCTATTAGACTCTTACACTTTGAATTACTACTCTTATTTCTAAATATATGCTAATGGTAATAAAGTTGAAAAATTGTTCAAAATAGAAACGCATAGAGTAAGGATAGCTATCAATCACTAAGTATTTATTAAACTTATTCAACATTTTAACAGAAACAGACGAGAAGGTGTCATTATTTTCATTCATTATGAAAACAGTTCACAGAAATATTTGTATTGGAATTTTTTCTATTCTTATTGATGTATTTTAAAATCAGGGAAAGAGCTGCTTGCTGCACATGTGCATAGTACCTAATGTAACTGTAACCACGAGCAGGTGAAATCATTAGCCCACAAACCATATTTACTCAAAAGAGGATGACAGCTGTAATTACATTGAGTAAGTATGGCCATTCTTTTCTCCTGGACTCAAACTTGCCTAGTACAAACCTTCTTTCCATACAAACCTATTCTGTTCACTATAAATGATATACAGGTAGAACTGGAACTTTTTATTCTAGTCTTTATCATGTAGCCCTCTCTTTTAGAGAGAAGTCGTCTTCAGTGGCTATAGAGCTTATCCTGATAGAATATTGCCATGGACCGGGCCTAGTTGCCCCCCCCCCCGTCAATCCGTGGGAATCAGGGGTTCGGACAGTTGGGCATGGAATCAGCAGAAGTGGGGTGACAAACAGACAAGACACAAGGGAGTGTGGATCTGAATGCAATTTTTCAAATCGGGCATCAGACTTTTTATACAGAAGAAAATAGGGAAGTTAGGTGACACACCAGCAAGATGCAAAGAGGTTACTAGAGGTTCCTGGATTCTAACACAAAACAGAGGAATGCAAACAGGGAAGAACTGGGATAAAATTCAATGTTAACTGGGATCAAAAACAACTCCACCTAAGGTCAGCTTAAACTTAGAAGCCAGGGGCGTGGGCTTTGTGGTTACAAACTTCCTTCTTCCTAGATAATGGTGCATTCCTGTGTAGGGCAGTGACTAAGCTATATTTCTGGGCCATAGTGTGGAGGGACTAATAAGTAATGTAGTCTGCCATACCTGGCTGTAGAAGATTCTAAGTATATACTTTGCTAAGCTTGCCCTGAGATTTCTAACTCTTATGTAGTAAAATACTGTAAGAAAGCACGTAAGACCCTCCACGATCTTGCTGGGACAAATCTGGGGCTTTCTAGCTATGGGGATGCCAAGGTTCCAGGAGGATGGGTTTCTTTTGAAACTCTTTGCCTCAGGACTGCTTCCAGGTTTTCAGGCCTGCCAAGCGAGTCACTACTGGAGTGGACGTAGCAGAATATACACTTCCCTATTCGGCTTTAATATTAGTTTCTATTATTCTAGCTTCAGAACCATCTGTGAGGCTGGAGAGATTGATCAGTGTATTAGAACACTCTCTGCTCTTGTGGATGACCCAAATACAGTTTATAGCTCCCATGCTGGGTGGCTCATGGTTGTGTTTTTGGCCTGTTTTAGGGAATTCAACACCCTCTACTGCATTCCAGGAGTACAACCATATAAAGGAATTATATTCACACATGCTCATGCATAAATAAAAAAGGATAAATAAATATTTATAAAAGCAATAACTTTTATAATATGGAAAAATTTCTTAACACTGTTCATATGACCTAAGTCATACTGGTTTGTATTTAGAGACTAATTTCCTTCCATTTATGGATTGTATTCTTTTTCTATAATTCATTAATTTGTGAACATGAAGTTTACAGCTAATCCCGATGTACCAAAGCTATTCATCATTTCACAGGTGAGAAATGTAAATTTCACAGAGGCAAATTTTTAAATTCATAAGTAGATACCAATTAAACTAATATTAGATTCAGTTTGAAAATGGAGCCTCCAGCTTTTCAGACATTTTCTTCCCTTAAAGAAATGACTATTTTAAGAAATCTGTAAATCCATCTAAACTATAACTACTAACTTTAAGCCTATGAACAATAATCAGTGGCTTTTTACATTTTATCTCTGTCACATCTATACAGAAGAGGGCTGGATGTCAACAGTGTACCCCACCACCTGGGAACACGTTCTCTTTAGTGAGGTCTTAGTTACCGTCTGACAGCATGTGCTGCCAGATATAATCTCATCTAACTTTAGTGTTCACCTATCCTGTCTTACAAAGATGTTCTCACCTCAGCCAGGCTCACCTTTTACCAGTTCATTATGAAAGTCATTAGCTTTCTATCCTGTCATTTATTGCCTCCTAGAGACAAGTCCAGAGGAACTAATTTTCAGTCAATTTTAGCTCACCTTTCTAAGGCTATGTTCTGGTGTTCTACCATTAGCTGTTTTGTTTTTTTTTATGCTTGAATGATGTATTAATAATGTCATCTTTTTTTTTTTCCTGTGACGAGGTATAACAAAGAAATATACACGGTACCCACTTAACAGAAAATTTAAGTTTGGAGAGCTGGCTTCTGTTTTTAAAAGCTGTCATTTTGCTTTGGGAATGGAAGCCAAGTTTCTCCTAGTGCATTTCTGGCTCCCTTAATGGTAACTAGCTTTGTTAATATGATGTCATTTCCTTTGAATTTTATGCATCTGCTTGCATCATTTCTCTCAAAAATTTAAATTATTTTTTTCATGGACAAGTGCTAATATACTTCTTTAAGATAAAATTCAACTCCTTATGTGTAGCCATGCACTACTATGGGCAAGTCCATGATTCTATCTATCTATCTATCTATCTATCTATCTATCTATCTATCTATCTATCATCTATCTATCTATCAATCTATCTATCTATCTATCTATCTATCTATCTATCTNACTATTTAAGAATAAAGGGAAGACATGGACATTTTGAAAGACTTAATAGGCAAAGTTTCCTTACTTAACTCTCTAAGTGATAAGTGATGTAATAATCTCTGGAGTTATATAACAAGTATACATAGGATAAAAATGAGAACTAAAAGAGAAAATAAAACATCCTACATATTCCAGAATTGTAGTCATATGTTAGTGATAATGTCTTTTAGGTTATAAAAACTCTCGGGCTGAAAATCTGGTTGAACACATAAGAGAGTTGGCTACACTACTGGAGGACCTAAGTTTGAACTATAATTCCTGCATGTAGTGGCTAACAAATTTCATATATATATATATATATATATATATATATATATATATATATATATACAACCCATACACAAGACTTTTGTATATATACAGATATATGTATTCATACACAAAAAATCAAAGTATGCATGAAGGGACCATGGCAAAAGAAGCTTCCTCAATTCCTCCTGTGCTACAGAAATTATCATGAGATAGCTATAGCATTTATATAAAAGTATTTTAGAACATTGTGCATGCCAATCCAGCAAAATACCACATTGAGAAACAACAGAAAATGAAAATACTAAAATGAAAGAAAGCTTTTTTATTCACTAATTATATTACCTATCAATTGTGACCCTCTCCTTACTCTAAATGAAGATCAATTAATAGGTTTCATCGTAGATATCTAGACCATGTCTTACTTACTCTTCTGAAAGAAGAATTCCCAGTCTCTCGATGTCAGAGATGATCTAGGTAAATAACTGAGTTCATCTTTACAGGAGATAGGATAGACAGGTAAATCTGGACTATGGCATCAGTGTACCCTAAGATATGGAGCCGTTTTGGTCTCCACATAGTCATGGTGTCAGAGGAGGATGAGTGAGAGTCATTCTTTTCACCACTCCATTAAGAGGAACAAATATGAAGCATGCATTCCATGCCCATGGTGAGAGTGCTTTCTTAATAAAGAGTGTAAACTACTATCCACACTCAACAGTAACAATATACATAACCTACCATCACAGCTAGAGAAACTGAATGGGGATTTGAAAATTCATCATGGTTTAGACCTTATACAATATCCTACCTCTCTACTGAGGTCCAGTTAGGAAAAACTTACTTTAATAGAAAGAAGAGAAAATAACATGACACATATAATATTCACAAAGTTCTTTTTATAGCAAAACTATCTCATCAGAATGCAAAATCAATGAATGAAGAAATACTATAGAATGAGATAATTAACAGTAAATCTAATTATTTGAGAGTTATTACAGGATTGTCATCAATAAAGAAAAAAATAAAAAAAATACCTAAAAATGCAAAATCAAAGTGAATATAGAAAAATAAAAACTTGGAAGAGGTCATAAATAGTTCATAACATGAAAATCATTGAATGAGTTAACAACTTAAAAATTACAAAATGCTTATTGTAAAGATCAGAAAGAAAATAGGCTGGGATTCAATAAATGAAGTCTTAGAAATTGCTAACTGATAGTTAAATAACAAAGTGCAAATATTCAGAATAAATGAAAGAGTGAAGACTATATTCATTTTGTTTGTATAATTTGGAGTGAAAGTGGAAGCCAAGGAAACAGAAAGGGCCCTTTGTAAGGAAGGAGTACATTAATGCAGAGGGCATATTTGATTAAAAATAAAATAAAAGGAGAGTGTCTAGATGCTGAGAGTGTAAGTCTTATGCAAGTAGTAGTGTGGAAGATGTTTGTGGTAAGAGATTGAAGAGACTGACCCAACAGAACGATCAAATGAAAGCCATATGGAAGCCTACAATCTAACTATTCATTAGAAACAGTATTGGTGTAAAAGAAATAGTATGTGTTGTGAGGATTAAATATGTGTGTTCTTAGTGGGAGAGGAGGATGTAATGCTTCAATTGACACAAAATACAGATGCATTCTATGCAGCACTCCAGAATCATAATGCTAGTCTAAATACAAAAACAAAGCAAAACCAACCAACAAAACAACCAGCCAAACAAACAAACAAACAAAATCCTTTTCTTTCGTAGAGAAAGATTCTGCTTTGTATAAATTTGCTTTTAAAATCTTGTAATCCATGTCAAGAAGATGAAGAAGAGAGTGAAGAGCTTATGTGTATGCATGATGCCCTGAGCTCAGATTCTTGGAACCTCCATTAACCCCAGAGAGTAGCTTGAGTCAACATATTGCTCATACACCTAAATGAGGGATAGAGGCAGGAGAGTCCTTGGAAGGTCACAGGCTAAACAAAGCAGTGAACAAGAGTCCTTGTATCAACTATAATAGAAGACAAGTGCACACACACACACACACACACACACACACACACACACACACACAGAATTGTTCTATGTCCTCTACACATTTACAGTTTCCTATATGTATCTATATTAACACACACAAACATGCATACCCATGCATGTGCATACAACAAAATTAAAATTCTAAAAGTTGGGGTGATTTACCTGTCAAAATCTTTCTCATTAATTTTGAACTAAATATAAGGCCTGGAACATACTTTTGAACTTACTATTAGATTGTTTTAGGACAATGGTGAAAACCAACATCTCTCTTCCTGGTCTTAATAACTGATCAACAAAAGGGGAAACCATGCCCTAAAACATACCATAAAACCATTAAACTACTAATTATAACTAGATGATTCTTGGAGAACATGACTCCAATTTACTAAACCAGCATAGTACTTAATTATCTTCCAAGTATTTGTCCTTCTATCTACACATAAGGAAAATCCTTACCCCTCATTAAAGGAACTATTTGCAATATATGGAGTCTATGAATGAAAACCACAACAAATCAAAATGTAGAGTTCTGGAACTTAGGGAACATTGCAGGAGAAGGAACAGAAAGATTGAAAAGATCCTGATGATCAAAGAGTTTGCTGTGAGATTGTGTCTCACAGTAGTAAGAGAAGTTATACCCGTAAAGTCTCACCAACATGACTGCCTACAAATGAGCTGAACAATGACTACAACAAGAGGCATGGCATGGTGATGTTAAACAATGAATTTATGAAATTCTTAGGCAAATGGATGTATCTAGAGGATATGATCCTGAGTGAGGTAATCCAATTACAAAAGAACTCACTTGATATGCACTTACTGATAAGTGAATATTAGCCCAGAAACTTAGAATACCCAAGATAGAATTTACAAAACACAAGAAAATCAAGAAGAAGCAAGACCAATGCGTAGATACTTCATTCCTGCTTAGAATGGGGGACAAAATATGCATGGAAGAAGTTACATAGACAAAGTTTAGAGCTGAGACGAAAGGATGGACCATTCAGAGACTGCCCCACCTGGGGATCCATCCCATAATCAGCCACCAAACGCAGACACTATTACATATGCCTGCAATATTTTGCTGAAAGGACCCTGATATAGCTGTGAGGCTATGCCAGTGCCTGGCAAATACAGAAGTGGATGCTCACTGTAATCTATTGGATGGAACACAGGGCCCGCAACGGAGGAGCTAGAGAAAGTACCCAAGCTGCTAAAGGGGTCTGCAACCCTATAGGTGGAACAACAATATGAACTAACCAGTACCCCCAGAGCTCGTGTCTCTAGCTGCATATGTAGCAGAAGATGGCCCAGTAGGCCATCATTGGGAAGAGAAGCCACTTGGTCTTGCACACTTTACATACTCCAGTACAGGGGAACGCCAGGGCCAAGAATTGGAAGTGGGTGGGTAGGGGAGCAGGGTTGGGGAGTGTATAGGTGACTTTCCGGATAGCATTTCAAATGTAAATGAAGAAAATATCTAATAAAAATATTGAAAGAAAAAAAAAAGCAAGTCCTTAAAAGTTCAACCTTACACAAAGAACTCATCAGGACATAAAGAATTCAGAGAGAGAGAGAGAGAGAGAGAGAGAGAGAGAGAGAGAGAGAAAGACAAAGAGAGAGAGAGAGAGACAAAGAGAGAAACAGAGAGAGAAACAAAGAGAGAAAGAAAGAGAGAGAGAGAGAGAGAGAGAGAGAGAGAGAGAGAGAGAGAGAGAATATCTTCTCCAGGAAAGAGTACATCTATTGGTTATCCATACCAAATGGTGAGTCTTAAAACTATACATATGGATAATGTACACACATATATGTGTATGTAAATGTATATCTGTGTGTTTATTTCTATGTGTGGGATTGTGCATATGTGTGTATGTATGTCTGTAATAATTAAAAAATAGCATGCATTTGAAATAGAGCAAGGAGAAGTATATGATAAGGTTTTGATGGAGAGAAAAAAGAAAAAATGTAAATATAATAGCAAAAATAAAAAGATTATTTACTATTAAAATCATTTTTGGAATCCTTGTAAGCAAATATCAAGATATAACTTTGTTATTTACAAAACAACCTCAAACAGAATTACCCCTAATGAGTAACAATGCTGTTCTCAGGAGTCATGATCTAGTACAAATCATAGTTTAAGCAATTACCGCTCAGTAAGGTCACAGAGGTTTTTTAAAAAACACAGGACAATTACCCTCCAGAACGACATCATAAGTTCCTGTTAGTGAAGTTACCACAAACTTTAGCTGAAGAACATTGAGACATCAATTTCAAAGTGACCAAAATTTTCCTCTTCATTGGTTAGCTTTCATAGTATCAGCAGGTACCTTGCACACTATCGTAGAGAGCAAACACCAATAATGCTCTTACCTATGCTGGGCTATTGATACTACTTCAGTAATGAACTATCAATTTGGATTGATTGATTATTACATTCTTCAGGGTCATTTTCAGGCAATGGAGGATACATATCCAAGGTGCCTCCAGTAATGTAGCCTAGGATAGTGTCACCAGCATAAGGTACCTCCAGTAATGTAGCATAGGGTAGTGTGACCACCATAGTTGTAGGTGGTGCTGTCAGGGTTTTTCTGTGTAGACCTGGGCATCCTGGAACTCTCTCTGTAGACCAGACTGGCCTCGAACTCAGAAATCTGCCGGCCCCTCCCAAGTGCTGGAATTAAAGGTGTGTGCCACCACCACCTGGCTCCCTTTGTCATTTTTAAAAATCAATTTTAAGATTCTATCACTCAGGTCAATCAAGTAATTTGCCATCTTTTTCTCCTTATTAATTTCTTCTTTATCTTTATTAAGTATCTAAAGAACTAGTCAACTTACAAAAGAAAACCCAAAAGCATCCATGTTCTGCCAAGTGACTTCAGTAACCTCACTGGTTTCACAGGACAGATAACAATGGAATGATTTCTTCATTCTGCAACTTGTGTTCTATACGGTGTGAACAGGTGTTTTCTCTCTTCTTACTAAATAGTGTCACTTTACAAAATAGATACTTTACAAATACATTAACTATTATGCATATTTACTCTCTAAAAAGTGTGTTAAAGGGGCTTTAAATTTATGTATATATGTATGAATTTAAAATTTATTTTTAGCACAATATATTCAGATTATAGTTTCACTTCAACCAACTTCCATTAGATCTTCCCTACTTCCTGACCCACTCAAATCTACATATCTTCATTCTCTGATCTTAAGATATAAATAGGCCTATATGACCACTAAAAATAGTAATAATGATCTCAGATAAAAAAAAA
>LR751523.1:0-24755 GCA_902729485.2 Mus minutoides | reverse complement strand
TTTTTTTTTTTTTTTTTTTTTAATGGCTCCTAATCTCCTCTGCCTTTTACATTCTTTCAAACTCCTCCTCAACAGGCATTTCTGATCCCCCAGGAAGGAAATGATGGAGTATCCCACTGAGGCCTGAATCTTCCAAAGTCTCTGGCTTTCTACACATTGTCCATCTGTGTCTCTGTGTTTGTTCACATCTATTTTCCAGTACCATAAGCAAAGTCAATAGTGGAACTAATACTCGGTACACTCCATCTCTACTACTCCTTGTTCAGGGAGTGGTGAAGGGGATGGTCTTCAGTAGTGGGGCTTCACTGTCAATCAGTAACCCGGGTTGTGTAGGGTTCCTATAGAGTCCTTTTGACTAACGATTCTAGATGTAACCCATTTCAGGAGCTGGAAGCTTTATTTAATGATTAGGGAAGTGTAGGTAGAGCTCTGTCTCCCCAGTTATTTTACAACCCTATTTAGGTTATCTTTTTATATGTGTACATTTTGGGAAGCATGGACTGTATTAGGTTTCCATAGAATTCTACAAATAGCTTAGTTTTATCTGTGATCTACCTATATTCCATTCTGTATCCATCTCTCCTTGCCCCTCCCATTCTATCCTCTCATTCAAGCCTCCTCATCCATAACTATCAGTTCTATATCCCCTCCATAGAGTTATCCAATCTACTCTCAGATCCCACACTTCATACCTAACCTCTGTGTTTTATGGATATAGCCTTCTTGTTAATATTTTTTCCAATTTTTTATTAGATATTTTCTTAATTTACATTTAAAATGCTATTCCGAAAGTCCCCTCCCCCCTCCAACATTCACATTCAAGAAAACAAACAAACAAACAAACAAACAAACAAACAAACAAACGTGCCAACATTATCTTTTAGGGCATAGTTTACTTCACTCAGGATGATATTTTCTAGTTCCATCTATTTACTACAACTTTCCTGATTTCATTTCTTTAATGGTTGAGTATCCCATTGCATGTACATTTTTAAATCCATTCACCCATTGACAGATATCTAGATTTTTCCAACTCGTGCTTATTATGAATAGAACAGCAATGTATATGGTTGAACAAGTGTCTCTATGCTAAGATGAAGGATATTTTGGGCATATGCCCAAGAGTACTAAAGTGGGATTTTGAGGTATTTCTATTTCTAGCTTCCTGAGGAATCATTATACTGATATCCATAGAGGTTGTATAAGTTTTCCTTCCTACTAGCAATTAATGAGTGCTTCCCTTACCCCACATCAGGCTTACACTTACTGCCACCTGTGTTATTTATTTTCACACTCTGACTGGCATAAGATTTTAAAATACTTTTGATTTGCATTTGCCTGATGACTAAGGACATTGAACTTTTCCTTAAGTGCATCTCGGCCATTTATGTTTCTTCTTTTGAGAAAACCCTGTTTAGAACAGTATCCTATTTTTAATTGTGTTGTTCCCTTGTTACCAGTATTTTAAAGTTCTTTATATATTTTGGATATTAGTCTCTGTGGTTAGATGAAGGATAAAGTTTTTCCTGTGCAAATGATTTCATGGCCATGCCCTTTTTTTTCTTCCAGATTCAGTGTATCTTGACTCATATTTGGTCAGTGATCCATTCGGAGTTGAGTTTTGTTCATGTTCATGAGTATGAATATATTTGCACACTTCTTCATACAGTCATCTAATTTGACTAGCACTGTGGCTTAAAAATGCTGTCCTTTTTAATGCTCAACATCCTTAATCATCAGGGAAATGCAGATCAAAACAACCCTGAGATTCCACCTCACACCTGTAAGAATGGCCAAGATCTAAAATTCAGGTGACAACAGTTGCTGGCATGGATGTGGAGAAAGGGGAACACTCCTCCATTGTTGGTGGGAATGCAAGCTGGTTCAACCACTCTGGAAATCAGTCTGGCGGTTCCTCAGAAAATTGGACATAGTACTACCAGAAGATCCTGCAATACCTCTACTGGGCATATATCCAGAAGATATTCCATCTGGCAACAANGAGGATGGCCTAGTTGGCCATCAGTGGGAAGAGAGGCCCCTTGGTTATGCAGATTTTATATGCCCCAATACAGGGGAACGCAGGGGCCAAGGGGTGGGAGTGGGTGGGTAGGGGAGCAGGGCCGGGAGGGGGGAGGATATAGGGAACTAGCTGGATAACACTTGAAATGTAAATGAAGAAAATATCTAATAAAAGTAGTAAAAAAAAAAAAAATGCTGTCCTTTTTCCAGTGTGTATTTCTAGCTTCTTTATCAAAATTAGATGACTATGTATATGTATATATTTGTGGCTGGGTCTTCAATTTAATTCCATTGATCATTATTTCTATTTTTTAGGTTAATACCATGCTATTCTTATTACTAAAACCCTTGAGAACAATTTGAAATCAGGTCTGATAATACCTCTAGCAGTTCTTTTATTATTTAGGAGTGTTTAATTATCCTGGTGGTTTTGTTGTTGTTATTTGGTTGGTTGTTTTTTTTTTTGTTGTTGTTGTTTGTTTGGTTGGTTGGTTGGCTATATTTTTTGACTATTGTGAAAGACATTGATTCACTGATTTTTCCTCGGTCTTGTCATTTATATATGGAAAGATTACGGACTTTTGTGTATTTATTTTGAATCCTGCAAAAGGGAGTCACCTGTTTATGCTAAAAACACCTTTCTCAACCTCAGGGTCCTCTATAAAAGATCAACTAAAACAAACTTATCATATTATGTATATTATTTTAATCTTTGTCTTGAACATTAAATGCTACTGAGAATGTGAAAGGATGTCTATAAAGTGGGAAATAATTACAAATATGAGTTATTATAAAAAGTTGTTCTTAAAAACAGATTTGGTAAATCATTTAAAATTTATTAGAAATAATATAATTTAATAACTTATATAATAAAATAATATAATCATATTTCTTAATACATGTTTCCATTATTGAACTTCATTTAAAAAATATTGCCTTTCATTAAATACCTGAGTCTACTGACTGCCAAACTGCTAACTGAAATACAATACTAGTTTTTAAAGGCAACAGAATATATTATTTTCTAGGACTTGAAAGCTGGCATTTGCTATTCCCATTTCCTATTTGAAAGACATATACATTAAAATATGAATTCAAACTGTACCACACTATTTTTTTTACATATTTCATGAATTAATCAATTCAATGGAAATGTGTTTGTGCAGATCGCAATACTTTTCTTTTTTTTTTTTTTCTTTTTTTTTGGGGTGGGGAGGTTGAGACAGGGTTTCCTCTGTAAAGCCCTGGCTTTCCTGGAACTAACTTTGTAGACAAGGCTGGCCTCTAACTCAGAAATCCAACTGCCTCTGCCTCCTGAATGCTGGGATTAAAAGCGTGTGCCACCACTGCCCGGCTAGATTGCAATACTTGATAATTAAAAATTCATAGCTACGTGCTTGCTTTTGAAAGACAGCCATAATTTAGTGTTATACTTGAATAAATTACACACTGTTCAAGAAATGTTGTTTATCATTTTAAAAATTAGACAATTCAATTTCTCCTCAAGGGAAAAAAGTTGATTTTCTGTTTACTGGAGTTAATTAAAGTGCAAAGTTCTAATCTTCTTCCTCTTCCCTAAACAGGGCATCATTTTAATTTTGAGTATATATCCCTTATTCCAATGCAAAGAGCGTATTATTTTTCTTTTATTAGCCAGCATTTCTGGAGTATATGATTTTTATGGAGAATACAATGTGATTTCCTTTACTCTATATTCCTATATACTCTGTATATACTATGATGATGACAAGGTAGACAGTACATTCAACACACACAGCTCACTATTACAAGCACCGTATAGTTAGAGATATGTTTGAGTTGATTATTCTAATTCAAGGTACATATTCAACTCTGTGTACATATAAAAATTTACTATGTATAAACTACAGGTTTGTTATCAAAGCTCACTTAGAGAGGAGAGAATCACATATCCCTTTCCTTGTAAATTTCTAAATTATCAATAATACACAATTGAGTATGTATTGTTTGTGCATATAAGAATAAGCAGACTGTTGTGGATGACTGCTGTGTTTTCTGCTCCTCAATAGGGGTGCCCCAACAAGGAGTAGATCCTGTACTCAGGTGAGGTCAGGTGAAATCTTAACTGGTCATCTAAGGCTATAGCCTGTGATTGGGCCCTGGAAGGAAAAGGTGGACCTAAAAGTTTATAGAAGGGATAAAAGGAGAAGAGAGACAGTGGATGGAAGGAGGAAAAGATGGAAGAAGATGGAGCAGATACATGTGGCATGGAGGAATCCCAAGTAGCTATGGATTTCATAGCTGGGCAATAAAGTAGTGATGTGGAATTTTTGTCCAATCTAAGCATGCAGATTGTAATTATATCAATCGAGTTGCCTGTTCTTTGCACAGGCATTTGGGGGTTGGAGATTTACCATTATAAATTGGCTGGTATAATATAGGTCTCTAGAGGTTTCACTTCCCAAAGATAAGGGGAGCTGAGTGAGTGGTAGCTGGCATTCTGCAGGCATCACTGTGGGTGGATGGCCTAGGAAATGCAAGTAGCTGGCCCAGGGATTGGATGGGATATTTGTGGAGGGGAGCCTGAGAAGGGGAACAACATTTAAAATGTAAATAAATAAAATAACCAATTAATTTAAAAAAAAAAAAGAAAAGAGAAAGAAAAAAATGAAACATCTCTATGCAGACAGACTGGGGTGGCACATGCCTTTAATCCCAGCAATCTGGAGGATAAAGCAGGCTGATTTCTGAGTTTGAAGCCAGTCTTGTCTGAGGAGTTAATTCCAGGATAGCATGGCCTACACAGAGAAAGCCTGTTTCAAAACAAAACAAAACAAAACAAAACAAAACAAAACAAAACACAAAAGGAAGGAAGGAAGGAAGGAAGGAAGGAAGGAAGGAAGGAAGGAAGGAAGGAAGGAAGGAAGGAAGGAAGGAAGGAAGAAAAAAGCAACTTCTTTATGGCAAATTAATTAAAATGATATTAATAAATGAAATGTATGTACCAGGAAAATACTTATCACCAAATGGAAGCTTAATATCGTGGAACATATCTAAGATCCATTCTTTTGTAAGAATGAGTTAACAAGTATTTTATAATATATTGACATGCTTTTTTTAATAAATTAAAAATAAGAAATTGTAACTTTTTACATTTTAAGTTTTGTTTGTTTTAAATATTTTTGGACTATTCCATTAATTCTTACTTTTTACTCTCAAAAGTAATTTTATTATAGTTTGTATGAAAATTAAAAAAATAAAAGACAGGAGAACTATAAACCTTGCCGACTGCCTAGAGAATGAAGAAGGAGAGGATTAAAGAGACCATGCACTTTGTAAGCAGCTACACAGAGGAAGAGGAAGGTAGGAGATTTCAGAGAAGTGAGAAGGCCCACAGTGTTGGCAGAAATGTATCTAAGCAATGTATAGATCCAGTGCAATCTACATGCAAAATACAAGTAACTATAATCACATAACTCACTTTGGTGAAAGAAAGAAGAAATGGAAAGATTACATTTTTATGAATAATGTAGAAATGTGGACCAATTTAGCATAGCTCTGTGGCAAATGACTCAAAAGCCTGTGACTGCAGAGTCATATCATTTTTAGAATCATGTAAACTTAGAAAATAATCAAACAACTGATTTTAGATTCATTTACTAAATGAGTCTTAAAACAACATTAGAAATTAAGTCATTAAGGCCAGTGACAATCATTAGTTTTGACATAAATTTAACATGTTTAATCTTGTGAAAGTGTTCAAGACTATTTAACATACATACAGAATAAGTTTAATCATATCACTCTGGAATGGTTAAAGTGACATATCTACTTTCCTACAAATATATTCATGTAGTAATAGTTTGAAGAGACATGAAATGTCATTTTTATTGAAATTTTAAAAATTGAATTATAAAGGAAAATGCTAAGCAATCACAATATATTTTTCAATTTCAATTAAATCACTAATTCTCATTCCTAGATATTAGTGATGGGTAGACTTCAGAAGCAGGATATATCAGACATGTATCATGGACATCAGAAGAAATACTTATTTTGAAAACATACCACTTTGATAGAAGTAAACATTTAAAAAAAATTATATATGCATTGTAGGCTCTATTACAGTATATATGTAATACATATATATGTCAATCCCCTATTACAAGTATCTGTAGATGCCAAATGGGGGCCTCCAAGGACTATAGACTTCTCATTCGAGGTATTTTTCCAGCTTTAGTACAGAAATCTCAGTTTCAAGCAGAGCACAGCAACATTTGCTGTATTAGGAAGAGTAATCAATCAGTCATTACTTTTATATTGATAGTAGTTATAGGACAGTATCTCCAATATAGAGAAACTACTTAGAAAAAGAATTCAAAGGCTAGTCATGGAACTTGGAGACATTGTGGAATATTACCAGGATATGTGCAAGTGAAACTGTAAGATTGGATCTCAGCTCCATTTGAAAACTGCCAAGATTCCCCAAAGCTAGAATCATTTAATCTCTCAAGATAACTTACTCTCTTGTCTCCCTTACCTTTGCTTCCTGCTTGCCCTCTGTCTCCCCATTCCCTGCCCCCCTCTCTCTACATGGTCAGGGCCAGCCTCTACATCTCTACTCTCTCCTCTCTGTCTCTCTCTGCCTCTGTTACTCTCTTAACTCCCCTCCCCATGCCCTGAATAAACTCTATTCTATATGAGAAAGAGAGAGAAAGAGAGTGGGGAGAGAGGGGGAGAGAAAGAGAGTGGGGAGAGAGGGAGAGAGGGAGAGAGGGAGAGAGGGAGAGAGGGAGAGAGGGAGAGAGGGAGAGGGTCTAAGTAACATAGGCTTTCCAGGGAAATCTCTGGCCAGGCCTGGTATGAGGGTTTGAGCAAAGGGAAAAGAATGCAGGCAAGGAGGGGAAATCACTTCCCTGGTGGGAGTCAGCTCCACCTCCGACTCTGCAGTAATTCCCTGTCACCCTGCACTGAGTCCTGGTCCTGCTGTGCAGAGGAGAAGCTGACTAACCAGTGAGGAGTGCAGCAGAGGCTCAGGTGGTGCTTCAGGAGATCAGATCTCTTCCCAAATGTTATAGCTCTAAAGACAAAAGTCTCAGATGATTGGGTCATTCTCTCATACCTTTTATTCCCTGCATAGGATTTATATCCAGTTTTGGGGAGGATTCAGGGTTTGACAGCAGGTACTTCTCATTGGTTTGGACTAAGAGTTTTTGGAAACCTTATTTGCATGTGAGAGGGCTTGGTACTGCTACTAGGATTGATGCAGCATACCTCTCTGCAGGGGCCTGTGGGAGATTGTAGCTCCTTGTCAAGAGCCAGGTGCCCAGGAGGCCTGTCCAAACTCCTTCTATCCCATGCAGGTGGAAATCACCCCCTACTGGGGCTCCCAGGTTCCAGACTTTTGCTCAACCCCAGACCAGGCTGACTGTGCACAACCCACCACCCCACAAGAGAGAGAAAGAGGTGTTTGTACAATTCGTATTAATTAAGCAAGGACAATAATATTGGATTGCATAATCCATTAATGGCTGTATGTGTGTGTGTATGTGTGTGTGTATTTTCGTTTGTATAAATGTGGTTTTGTATATGATATAGCATAGTCATGCAGGTGAAAAATAAGCCCCTTCTTCTTTAATGTACTTTTGTGCAGCAAGTTTACCAGAGTAACAGGAAAAATAATTAAAAGAGAAACCAGTAAGTTTGTAGGGTTTTGTTTACAGTAATATGGCAGAAGGGTTATAGAGACAGCAGACATCTGCATCAAGAAAAGCCAACACAATGGGACAGGTGATGATTTCCATAAGACACATGAGGACTCTTCCTTCAGTTGACCCTCTATATTTTATAATCCTTAGCACCAACAGAGAAAATGTGTAGCTCAAGCAGGATTAGATGATGCTCAGTGGTTTGTATAGAAGTAAGCAGTTTGTTCCAATGGCCTTCCCAGCCACCCTGTTACAATAAAACTTCACCAGTGAATCATTTGAAGCTCTCTTGTGGGCATAGCTGCTCAAATATGGAAGAAATGGCTGTGTTATGCCTAATGAACAACACTGTTAAAGAATATATTAGCAACATTGATATAAGACAAAGTTTCATAGGTAAACTGCACAGAAAAATATTTCAACACCTAAGAAAATGATTTATTTTTATAAAAGATAGATTTCATTCAACCAAATATTGAACCAAGTTTTATATAACATTGAAATATGTAACTCAAGTCTTTTATGAGAAGCTCTAATTGAGGGAAAGCTATGATAAAATGCTCAACAAACCAAGCTTGAGAGATTTGTTACCAGCACTAATAAAAGCTCTGTAGACAGATGGGATCATAACCCACCGTGACTTGGATTCAAATGAGAGCTTTTTTTTTTTTTTTTTTTTTTTTTTTAATGTATCTGAAATCCTTTTATTTCTGATAAGCCTTTGTTCTTAGAATATTATGTAGTGAGTGAATTTACTAGATTTTCTGAACCAGCTGTTTTCAAATAACAACAAAATGATCAACAAATGAGCGATGTAGATATAAACACTTTCTGTAAAGGTTTTTCCCAGGAGGAACNAGTTCATGTTATTCTTCCACCTATAGGGTTGAAGACCCCTTCAGCTCCTTGGGTACTTTCTCTAGCTCCTTCCTTGGGAACCCTGTGTTCCATCTAATAGCTGACTGTGAGCTTCCACCTCCATGTTTTCCAGGCATTGGTATAGTCTCCCACGAGACAGCTATATCCGGGCCCTTTCAGCACTATCTTGCTGGCATATTATCATGGTATTCTTGGGAATTACAGAACAGACTACCATGTTTAGATTTTCTTACATGTGTTCTCGGGAAAGAACGCAGGTCCTGGTTAGTCCTTTTACCCACTCTGTCTATTTGCCTTAATAATGAAGGTTTCAGACAAGAAATTGTATATATAAAAATTCCTCTCAGTATCCTTTTAACTAGTTTAGATTTATTCTCATCCATTCATCTAATGTTTTGATGATATGAAAGAACCATTTACTACTTTACTGAAGCAATTCTAAATTATATATATATATATATATTTGTAAATTCAACTGCATAATCATTTATGTTGTAATTATAATCATTTTACAAAACATAATAACTTTGCACTACATTATGTAAATAATTAAAAATCCTCATTTGTAAAATTTGTTATGGTTTGTGATCATAACAGCAGTTTATGACATGGATGGTGTCATTATTTTTAATAGCTAGAATTATTCTGCTTATAACTCTCATCTATTTTCAATTCCAAATGTCTTTATCATGGAAAACATTTAAATATAATCTTTTTTAAATTGCTGATCAGGTGATATATTTTCAAACATTTAAATTTTGTTCTTACTTCAATCAGCCTCAACAAAGATCTTTTTTGGAATAATGTTTCAGACATTTCTACTTCTGTTATAAAAGTGGTGCTTTGGAGAGAATTAGTATTACTTTCTTAAGTTCCTTTCTTGTTGCTAGAGCCAATATTTCTTTCCCATGAATTACTCTTTCATTATTCAAGGATTTTTTTTTTTTTTTTAATTCTGCTGGGTATTTTTCATGTTGTGAAAAAATCTAATAACCGCCATTACTCATCACTACTAATTAGATTAACTTCAAAATTGTCTAATTTAGCCTAACTAGAGAGACAGTTTAATTATATAAACAGCACAGTGAAGAGCATGTAAAAGATACTTTCAGCCATTTGGCTAATACAGCTCTTTGAATACTTCTATTCTGTTTTTCATGAGATCACAAGTCTTGATCATAGGGTAGACAGAGTAACTGTCAGTGTAAATTTCATATCTTATTCTATTTTAAATATCTTGTTCTCCTCTGTAAATAAATCTTGTTGATACTACATTTGTTAATAACATTTTAAAAATCAATTCTAAATAGTTACATTAATAATAAATAAAATAAAATAAATATAATATAAAAAATTAAAAGAATAAAAACTACATTTATTTGTATAAAATAATAACATGTATGTATTTATTATATAATTATATAATGTTTATATGTTTATTATCTAAATAAAAATAGAATATAAGATAAAAATATAATATATTAAAAATAAATAAAAATAGTAGTATTGGCTGCATAAAGCACGAACTGCACAGACCTGAAGTCATCTAGGATGATCAGGATGAAATTTATATTTTTTAATTGAGCCAAGGAAGTATTACATTATCTAACTTAATGTATACTGGGATCAAATAATTAACTCTACTTTATCTTGTAAGTTTTTTCCTTCTAAACACCTTATTTTAAAACTAAACTGGTAATCAGAAATTTTGTCTTTATAGTAAGGGTAAAGGTTTTAGGCTTTGTGGTCCACACAATGTTTCTATTTTATTTTTTTTTCAATTATAATAACATATCATATTTAAGATTAATAAATATTCTTTCTTCAATACTAGTAAAAAGGACTTTCTGTTGGCCAAAGTCAGCAACCAGACAAGTCCCAGTATAAACAAAACAATAATGATCTAAATAAATTTTATTTGTGCTACATGCTGAACATTCAAATATAAATGAGGAACGTGAAACAATTATGTTAAATCCTTTCTGTAATGAATAAATATACTCCGTGGATATATTAAAAAATATAAAATCCAATCTCTGATATATAATGTATATGTACATGTATATGTTGCAAGTACGTGCATTGGTATGTTTAACATATATTTAGATACATTAAAATACTTTACAATGAAAAGATTGTAGCATTTAAAAATTATATGTATACAAATATATGTGATCTAGTGATGTGGGGTATAGAAATTTATAACTGAATTAATAAGATAGATTATCAATATCCTTGTTTGTCAATAAAAATACAGCAGTATGCTCATACATGTTAAGCCATTCCAAGAAGTATAAATGAAGAACTAATACTTCATAGAATTGTAATTTTGAAGATGTGTTCTGATAATTTAGCAAAACATTTATCACTAGACATGACATGTTGTAGATATTTAAACAATATGAACTTGCTTATAATTTTTTCAAAGTAAAATGGTTAATTATTTGGGCTCGAAAGCAAATTGAATTACTTTTATATTTTGTATAAAAATTCTAAATAGACTACATTTTGTATTTAAATGAACCCAAGGTTTTCAGAAAGTAATCTATTATTTGCTACCATCATTTTTTTCATAATATTTTATTATTTGGGAATGTCATATCATGAACCCCAAGCACCCTCACTTTCCATTTTAATTCAAAGAATATGTGGGAGTGGCAAACCAATGACTGGGTCAGCTTGAGACCCATGCCACAAGAATAAGCCAACCCCTGATACTTTCTGGAGTGGTCAGAACCAGAGGCTGGATAGCCCAGACACCTATCATAGAACCAAACAAAGAAAAGTCAATGTAATAATTACTGATAGTAATAATAATCTGCTCTACTTTGTTAACCAGAGCCTAATATGATCATCCCCAGAAAGGCTTCATCCAGCAACTGCAGATTCATAGACCCAAAGCCACTCATTAGGGGGAGTTCATTGAATCCTGTTGATTAGGGGGCAGAAGGGTTGTGGGAGCCAGAGGAATCAAGGACATCACAAGAAAACTGTAGAATCAACTCACCTGGGCCCATAGGGGCTCAAAGACGTTGAACCAATGATCAGAGAGTCTGTAATCTAGGTCCTCTGCATATATGTTATGGTTATGTAGCTTTGTCTTCATATGAGACTCCTCATAGTGGAAAGGGAGGTTGTCTCTGACTCTATTGCCTGCTTTTGGGTTTCTTTTCTCCTACTGGGTTACCTCTTCCTGCCTTACCAAAAAAGGAGGAGCCTAGTCTTATTACAACCTGATATGCCATGATTGGGTGATTTCTCTGGAAGGTCTGCAGTTTTCTGAAGTGAAATAGATGAATGGATCTGGGGTAAAGGAGAGATGGGTAGAGACTGGGAGGAGAAGAGGGAGGTAAAATTATTGTTGGCATGCAATATATGAGAAAGAAATAACCTAAATAAAAATAATTTACACCATAAAATGTCAAAACATAAAAAATTTTAAGGAATAACTAATCAGGACATTAATAAGAACTGTTTAGTATATAGTGGTAGAATTAAGAGGAAGTGACTATTACGTCAAAGTCAAGCTAAAGAGGACTCATTTAAAAAAAAGCATGGTGTACCAAATAAATAAAATTTAGTCGCTTAAAAAATAAATCATGCATCAAGTTATCTCCAGTTACAGAAACAAATGTTTTCAGAAACACCTTATCAGTGATGCAGAAGCTATGCCTCATGATTCAATATGTAATTAATACAAATAGTATCTTATATATGTAGAACAGAATGTGATTACAAAGAGAAGCCAGAGATAATGTCCACATTATCATGAAATAACAGAATCAAGAATAGAAATAAAATACAGGCAGAAAACATAACTCAAGACAAGGAGGGAGGAGATAGAATATAGGATGAGAAGAGCAATTAGACACAATTAGAGAAGGAAGGAGACAGAGATGGGGCATGGGGGATGTAGTTAGAAGTACTCAGAGCCATGGCATATTATATTAATTTATCATTCAAATATTGAGAATATTATTAATTGAGTGAATCAAAAAAGTATCTGATGGAGTAGTGGAACGTACTAGGGCCTTAAAGCATAAAAGGCACCAATTTTCTGGTAGATGGAGGGCACACACTGTAATAGGGCAAGAAAATGAGGTGCAGAGAAGCTAACAGCTATGTCAGCAACACAGTGATGAATAGATGGAATAAATGAACCTTCCCAATGAGAATTTATATGGAAAAATAGAAAAATGACAAGATTAAAGTATGATTCTGTAATATGAAAGTGTTGAGACCATAGTGGTTGAGTTTATAAGCTGTGGCTAAACAGTGGTTGAGAGGCTATAATGGAAAACAATAATAAAAGGAACTACTAGAACTTTATAATTTTATTTAAAATGATATTATTAGATATTATAGAATTATCACCTATGCAGTCCCCAGTGAATATAAAAAATACAAAAGTTAAAATATGTGTAATTATTTTAGGATTTTTAATTTCCAACATAATTTAAAAATAAATTGAAGAAAGAAAGAAAGAAAGAAAGAAAGAAAGAAAGAAAGAAAGAAAGAAAGAAAGAAAGAAAGAAAGAGAATAAGGCAGAAGGACTAGAAGGGATGGAAGGCAGCGAAGTGGTATTCAGGGGGGAGGGTGTTGGTGGGTTATGGGTCCCCAGTCTACCAGGATCCCAGCAGCAGCTCTGGGACTTGGGATAGGGGAGGGAGGGAGAGAGAGGTTCTTACCAATTGCTGTGAGTGCAATGGGTCCTTTGGGATGTATCAGGATATGGAGTCTTCAAGGGAGCATACCAACTAAGAATCTTCCCCAGCAGCAAGGACCAAGCAGGAGGATGGATGGTACAGAAGGAAGGGTAGTGGTATTAGGGAGGGTGGGGATTTNTTTGGTGAGTGATGGGTCCCCAGTTCAGCAGGCTCTGAGCAGCAGCTCTGGGAATGGGGATAGGATTGGGGGGGGGGGGCTTACCAACTGCTCTGAGTGCAGGGAGACAGGACATCAAGTGAGGGATGGGGTTACCATCCCACAGTTATATCTCTGGCCAATAATTTTTCCTGTCTGAAAGAATTAAAGGATGGTAATGGAGAGGAACCTGAGGAAAATAAGGTCCAGTGACAGGCCCAAAGTGGGATCCAGCTCAAGAGGTGGTCCCAAGGCCTAACACTATTACAGAGGCTATGGAGAGCTCACACAAAGGGATCTATCATGACTGCCCTCTGAAAGACCCAACAAGCAGCTGAAAGAGTTAGATGCAGATATTTGCACCCAACCAATGGACAGAAGCAGCTTACCCCAGTTGTTGAATTAGGAAAGGCTAAAAGAAGTTGAGGAGAAGGGCAATCCTGCAGGAGGACCAGCAATCTCAATTAACCTGGATCCCTGAGATCTCTCAAAAACTGGACCACCAAACAAACAGCATATACCAGCTGATGTAAGGCCCCCAACACACATACAGTAGACGACTCCCGGGTCTGTGTTCATTCAGAGATGATGCACCTAACCCTCAAGAGACTGGAGGTCCCAGGGATTTGAGAGGCTAGGTGGGGTCAGTGGTGGGGTCATTTACATGGACACATGGAGACAGAGTGGCATGGAGAGGAAGTGTGGGATGTGGAGCAGACACAGGGTAGATGAGGGAGAAGGAAATGGAATATGGAGTATAAAAAATAAATTTAAAATAAAATAAAATTTAAAAGAAAAAAGAGAGAAAGAGAGAAAGAGAGAGGAAGGAAGGAAGGAAGGAAGGGAGGGAGGAAGGAAGGAAGGAAGGAAGGAAGGAAGGAAGGAAGGAAGGAAGGAAGGACGGAAGGAAGGAAGGGGAAGAGAGAGAAAGAAAAAGAAAGAAAGAAAGAGAGAGAGAAAGAAAGAAAGAAAGAAAGAAAGAAAGAAAGAAAGAAAGAAAGAATTTTTTTTGTTTTGTTCAGATGGAAGCCCACAAATTGTATAGCTGTATTTAAATATAACACTAAAATTGTCCATCAGTCTGTAACCTAATTAAATAATGAAATCTGAAGATCTTATGTTTAATAATTTTGCTTAACAAAATATTTTAAACAAGGAAACAGTGATCATTTTTATTCACCAGCATAGTTATTCTTTTATTGTAATATTTGATGCATGTTATTGTTATTAGGTCATTTCTAGACCATAAACTTTATTGTTCTGGGGACATGGTTTGTGACTTTATGATCATCATAAAATTAGTATCCATGAATGCTGATGGCTACATTTCCCCCATAGTCTTCTTAGAAGAAAGCACTGTCTGCATTCTATAAAATTAATTGTATAAAATTTAAATGTATGCTTAAAACAATGAAAATAAAACAAACAAACAAACAAACAAACAAACAAAAACTGATTATAATCCATCCAGTGCCCTTTGTCATGATTCCAGTTGTAATTAATTTAATCACTGTCATCTTTTCCACAAAGATAATTGTGTCTTATATGAAAAGCCATAGTTAGTTTCTTTCTTTTTTTTAAGAATTTTTTAAAGATTTATTTTTTATTTATATGAGTACACTGCAGCTGTCTTCAGACACACAATAGAAGAGTGTATCAGATCCCACTACAGATGGTTGTGAGCCACCATGTGGGTGCTGGGAATTGAACTCAGGACCGCTGGAAGAGCAGTCAGTGCTCTTAACCGCTGAGTCATCTCTTCAGCCCCCCATAGTTAGTTTCTTGTTCTAAAATTGGACCAGAAAGTATTGAAGAGCTGAGAACAATGAATGAAAAAATATATTATATGTGTGAGATCACTGACTAGATAGATGTTAACAGAAATTTGTTCAGCACAGCAATTATGCCGCATGTACTGACTCTCCATTGTCTAGTAATTATAAACTTATTTACTATCAATATTTTATGAAGATTCTTACTCCAAGACCAAAAGGTTTTAAGCATAATTAATTTAAATAATCAAAATACAGTAAACACCTTTTATAATGCCACTCCTACTAGATTAGGCTCTTACAAATTGATCCCATATTTTTCATACTTGAAGATTTCAGGAATGAAATACGCTCTGGTCATCATGTTCTGAATGGAGAGAACAAGGCTGGATACTTCATGTTAGTTCATCTAAACATATGAAAATAGGTTCTACTTAAATCAAACTCATATCAGCATTATAGACAATAATACATTCTTAAAGAACTAGAAGTGACAGTAAATGGACATTATATATAAATAGTCACGTCCTCTCTTAGAAATAATAAAGTCGGTTTAGAGTAATTGAAAAACTTGATATATCATTCATCACAAACATACGTAATTTGTTTACTCTGAGGTTTGATTTTAAATTACACTAGTAGTGACTCTTGAAATGAAAATCAGATACCTGATGTTCATGAGAAATATTTTTTTTTCTGATGTGGCTTCTCTATTTCTTAAGATACTCATATTTTTTTCCACTGGAATTTCTCTGGTTCTTTAATGTCTAAATTAGATTCTAATCTGCTGTAACATAATTATAGGGTACCATGCATGGTAAGCACTATGTCTATGTGAATATGCATATGAATGTGCTTTCTATTTTTCCGCACACCATTTTTGAAAAGCATATTATTTTCTAAACTCATCAAATGTACTCAACCACAGATTTGCACTGTTATCCCTTGATTTGAATCATGAATCACTAACTTATACTTTGAAATCATATAAGATAAATTTGTATTTCTTTTTGAAGATTGTAGCAATTGATAGTCATTTTTTCCAAATTAATTTCTGGATTATTTGTCTGTTTCAATAAAATATAAGTTTAGATTCTTTATGAAAGTTAACAAAATATATAGATCTACTTGTAAAAGAAAAAAAAAAACTAACTTTATTGAGCTTGTCATATAAAGATATAAAACATCTTTCACATATTTACATTAAAATTATACTTCACATTGGAAGTACTTCATAGAATGCTATAGTCAACAGTAAACTTACATGTCTTAAATATACTCTTAAGTGGTTATAATTTGAATAGTACTAAATTTAAATTATTTTCTCAATTTTTCATTTGCTGCTTTTATTTTGAAATGTAGCTGAACTTAATACGGAACTTTTATATATATTTTCAAACATATTTCGATTAGTTTGAATATCTTTTGGTGTGGATTGCCTATAACATTTGCATACTAGATCATGCTGTATTTCAAAGACTATTAATATTTTCTTCTCAACCTAAATTTCTTTAATTATATATATTGTTTTTATTACAGACAAAATATCAAGTATGTTAATAGAAAGGAATAATTTACCCCATTTAATTTTAGTCCTTTATCTGTAATATTATATTTGGTGTTTTATGGATTACTATCCCCAAGTTTCAATTATTCCTATTTACTTTTAGTAGTGGCAGTTGTTACTCAAAAATGAATGTTTGAATCTTTCAAATGTTCTTATCCTCTCTATGTCGACCAATACATTTCATGCTTTGTAACGCTGAGCTTTTGATAAAGTTCTTCATGTTACAGTGACTCCCAACCATTAAATTATTTCAATTGCTACTCCATAATTTTAATTTTGCTACTGCTATTAAACATAATTTAAATAGTTTGGGAGAGAGCTTTGCCAGAGAGGTTGTGACCCACAGGTAGAGAGTATCCAAAAAGGTACAGAAGAAATCTGAAGCTGCCAGGAGTTGGGGATTGTGGCGTGGGTTGGAAGGAGGGTTCTCTAAGATGTCTCAGAGATCTAGGATGAGGTAGGCTCCCAGGAGACAATGCCAATGAATTTAGCAGATCTTCCCAACAGTTGGGATGTAGAACCTGAAGAGACGATCTCCAGTAGCCCGACAGGACCCCCAGTGACAGGGTGGGGACTTTAAATCACCTACAAAGCTTTTGACCCAAAATTGGTCTTGTCTAAAATAAATGTGGGGATAAAGATGGAGCAGAGATTGAAGAAATAGCTGACCAGTGACTGGTACATTTTGAGACCAATTCCATGGACAGGCTTTAATGCCTCACTCTATTAAATGATGCTATGTTGTGCTTGCAGATGGAAGCTTCACATAATCGCCTTCTGAGAGCCTCTTCCCAGTAGCTGCCTCAGACAGATGCAGATATGCACAGATAAAGATTGGATGAAGACCAATATCAACAGTATCAAATAACTCGGACCCATGGGAGTTCCTAGAGTTTGAACTACCAACCACAGAGAACACAGGGGCTGGCCTAAGATCCCCAACACATATGTAGCAGAGGGCTTCTTTGTCTGGTTTCATTGGGAGATAATATACCTATTCCTGTAGAGAATTAATGCACCCAGATAGAGAGATATTGAGCGGGGCTGCTGTCCACTCAGAGGCAAAGGGTTAAGATCTGTGAGGGGGAAACAGTAAGGGGCACAACATTTGTGAAGTAATTAATTAATTAATTACTTAATTAAAAAAAACAACATTAGTTCCTTGGCTAAGTTCCAGTTGGTCATGGTGAAATTGTGTCTGAGTATTACCAAAGTTAAATTGTTTTTTTGTTTTCTTATTATCATCTTTCATAACTATGTTATTAGATATATTAATCTAGAATATTATTGACCTGTAAAAACCTTATCTGATTTTGATATTAGGATAATATTGGCCTTCATCAGTGAGTTTAAAATGTTCTCTAATATTTTAAATATTAAGAAGAGAGAGAGAGAGAGAGAGACTAGTTGAAATCAAATGTTTTATTATCTTCAAATATGTGATTTCTGTTTTTATTTTTATTGTTGTTTTGATTGGTTGGTTGGTTGGTTGGTTGGTTGGTTGGTTGATTTCTATGCCAAAATAGTATGTGTGTATTTTAAAATTCCAAGGTTTAGCTACCTTACAACATTGTTAATTATTGCATGAAATAGAACATATTTAAAATATTTATCATGTGTCTTGGTTTTAGCTATAGTGATAATCTCTGAGATTTTCCCAATAATGCATGTTTCTATTTGACACAAAAGCATCATGACTTATGAAAAATGTATTATTTGTTTAAATATTATTTATTACTTACTTAATTAATGAATTATAAAATAACATGTATGATTATGAAAAGTTCATTATTGTGCTTAGGATCAAGAAAAATACAAAGTAAAGTACAAAGAAGTGATGAAAGGTTGATCAAGTGGAGACTGTTAACTGAACATATCCTAGAGTAGAAGAAACAGACCAACTTGCTCAAGACCTAGCTATTGATCAGAAAGATTTTGTGGTGATTAGCAACTATGCAGTAATCATCAGGTGTAGTTAACATATAACTTTATACTGTCCTTTATAATAACAGAGATTAAAAAGGAAATGATGAGTTATAAATGGAGGCTAACACAAACAATGCCTGGACATAATTTAATGAGTACTTATCAGAATAGGGAGATAAGATATACATAGAATATATAGATATCTAGTAAACCTATAGATAGTTAGATAGATAAATAGATTATAGATAGATAGATAGATAGATAGATAGATAGATAGATAGATAGTGACAAACACATAGATACATCCATAGGTAGATATATAGGTAGATAGATTATAGATAGATTGATAGATAGATAGATAGATAGATAGATAGATAGATAGATAGATAGATAGATAGATAAGAGACACACAGAGAAAAGGATATATGGAAGTATGTATATATGAAAATACCATACTTTTAATTTTTTATTGTTATGCAATTTTTATGACTAGCTAACATGAATTGTTTCTCATATATATTTTAATTGTTAATGGGAACATGGAAGCTTTCTAAATACCATCAGTCATTAATGAACAGAGAAATGAGGCTCAAGGGATAGCTTAGCAGTTAAGAGCACTGACTGCTATAGCAGAGAAGTTGGTTTAGTTTTTATGATCCTCATAGTGGCCCACAAACATCTCGAGCTACAAATTCAGAGCTACTGTTGTGTCTTTGGCCTTTACTGGCATCAACACAATCATGGTGCCAGTGCCTAAGTGTTGAAAAATGCTCCTACAAATAAATAAATTCCAAAACAAAAATGAATGCAAACTATATCCACATGATCTATATCTGTCCATCTTACTACAATAATTTCATTAAAAGTGACAAGGAAATAAATGCTAGGAAGACTCAGATATTCCTCAGACACATTTCTCAGACATGAAAACCATGTGGGATGAAAGTCTCACAGTTTCTTATGAATTTATACATAAACCTACTGCCCAGTACAAAAAGTTCACTCTGTGCCTACGAAGATGAAAGTAAACTCTGTAATGATAAGAAGTCATTATGTTCATTTAAGTACGAGAATTATTCACACTAGTTAAAATTGAACATAAATTAAAGTACTGTTTGTTGCTGTCTATTGTTATGTTGGGTATACATTCTTTTACCTTTTCTACCCTTTCAATTCTCTTACACTAGATAGGAGAGAAACAAAGAAAAGAAGGATCGTGGGCAGTGTCATCTTTAGACTACTTCTTGCTAATTAGAGAATTTGAGATTTGGGGGACAAGTTTGATCTTCCCCATCAGGATATCTAATTTCATCTTGTTGTTTCTTCTTTACACAACACTACTTAATAAACCATGACCAACGATGACCAAAACTACCTACAACAACCAACAGTAATCAACTGTAACCAATAGCAACCAACAGCATATAAAACCAACAACTCTTGCCAATTCTTGGGATCCTAGCATTTATATAACCCCTGAAATTCCCCAGAATTCTAAATATCACACAATCACAGAAATTCCTTGCAGCTAGCAAGATCACATCCCCTTTGAGCATGAAGAAATTTTAGTTAGCTGCTGTGAACAATCTGAGGCAGCCTCATATCCCATACCTGGATTTAAAATGAAAACATATTATTATAATTTTCTGTGCTTTACAATGAAACCCAAAACTCCAAAATTGTCCCAATGGTCATCTAAAAATGGATTAAAAAGGAAATCTATAAATAACAACAAATAAGCAAAGTAGTAACCAGGAATATGTTTTCTTTTTTTAATTATCTCTTTTATTGTTTTTTGAAATTGTAATATAATTGTATCATTTCCTCCTAGCCTATTATTTCTCCAAACCCTGCCATATACCCACTTTGTTCTCTTTCAAATTAATTGTGTTTTAACTCAACGGCACCTTAAAATAGTTTTTAAGTGCAAGTAACCAGTTTTAAATTTATATGCAAGGTATTGTTTCTATTCCTGTATGTATGAAATGATTAGAAAACAAAGTTCACTTGATTTAACACAAAACAAAACAGTGGCTGTTTCTGGCTTGAAGGTAGTCAGGAGAGTTAGATCCCGGAGCATCTGGAAAGACAGATTTAAACCTCAATTACTTGGCAAAGATTGTCTATAATTTCAAAAACTATCAATTTCAATTATTAGTCTTGTCACTTTTTTTCATTGATATATGCCAAATTGATTTTGGTAAAAGAAAAATAATACAATAATTTTAATTACTAAAATTATATTAATTTAAATTCTAATTTGGACTCTTTATATTCCTTTTTGTTGTGATCAAAGGATAGTGTGATGATGGAACAGAGACATTCCTTAATGGTTGGTAGGGGAGCATAGAGGTCATGGATACTTCTTTCCTCTTATAAACATTAAGGTCTTGTTCAAGAATGTGACCTTCCAGTTTTGCAATAGTTCCTGAGAGCTTCACTGCCCCATTGCTTTCAAAGGTGCTTTATTTGAATCTCATGGAAGGTCAGGACCCTGTTCAGTAAAATGTGTGTCATTACTGAAGATGACATCTAATTTCTGCTATTTGCAACCCTTAAAACAAACAACTGTGGATATAATAACATTGAAAGAAGCATACGTCTACTTTTCAGAGTAAATGGTATGTTCTAACAATTTCAGCCATCCAAAATTATTTTGATAAGCATTGACATCAGCCAATTTACAGAGACACTTAAGGGGGAAATGATAAATGAAAGGGTGGCCAACATAAATATGAAAACTTTGCATCACTTTCCACATGTAGGCAGTTAATACCTTTACTCTACATAAAGGCTTGTGAGTAGAGAGGTGCATCTTCTCTATCTTTAAATTAATTAAAGAGCAATGAGTATTGCTGTTCTAGGACATCTTTCTATCAACATAATTGTCCCATGTGGTTACTGCATGCACTTACTGTAATGGACTTGACATGCATTACTTTCAAGCTAACACCTGAATGTAGTGCAGTGGTTTTTTTCAATTACATAACGCCTCAGAAGACATTTTGCTGAGCTCAAGCCTCTCAACATCCAAGAGGAGAAGCATTGGCTCAGATGAGTGATAAAGTATCACATAAAATGAAAGTTGGTCACAACAAGGTCTGACTATAATCTGTTATTTGTATTTTTTTTCTTATTTTCTTACATGAAGACATTTAGAAGCTTTAAAGTAAGCAGAGTTGAATACTGGCAGTCTCTTCTAAATGTATGAAAAATTTTAATATGGCAATACCATTTTCAAATATCTGGACCTGCTTTTACACTCACATATTGTTTTATCCAGCTCTGAGTTCCTACTTTATTCAAATTTTTATCAATCATTTCATTTTTCCATTCTCATTTTATATTTCTGAATCCTACCATAAGCTTTAGGACCAAGTATGAACTAACGATGTCTTACAGAACAAACTCATGGATTCCTTGAATCAAATATCACTTTGGTAATTTGCCAACATCCTGAGAGACTGTGGCTACATTTCATGCAGTGGAAAGATGTGTTTTTAATGTTCTAAATGTCATCATATTCTCAACAATGATATGTACAACTTACATATTTTAACACAGGTTTCTCTGCCATGCAGGTAAAGATTATGAAATAAATCTGAAAAACTACCTATAACTCAAAATTATTTTCTTGAAATAACATGGAATTAATCCATGCTTGAAAAAATCTATTCAATCTCAGGTACTAAACTGAGTTTAAGAACACAAAAAGTATTGTGTGTGGTAGAGTATTGCACATTGCAACCTCAGGCTAAAAAGTCAATACTTGTATGAAAAAACAGCATACATCTTGTTTAACTCCAAAATACCTGATACCTTTGACAATCCAATTTTCTAGTCTTGGTTATATGTTTCTGTCAGAGTCACAAAAGTAATTATTAAGCATATTTGATCCATTTGTTTTGTTCAAGATATCTAGAATTTTTGATCTAGAACATAATGTAGATATGCAGGATATGGAAAATATTTAGAAAATATAATTATATAGAAAAGGTAAGTGAAGCAGTGCTATGTAATGTGCAAAGATCATTGACGGGCCCACAAAGGCAATAGATGATAGAATTTAATAACAAACGTGTTGCCAGGCAAAGAATTACCCCAGCAGTAAATCTAACTTCATAAAATTACTTAATATTAATAACTTTTTTCTTTTAAGCTTATAAGAAAATACCCCCAAAATTATGAAGTATTTTCTCATAAAAGGCACTCTTTAATTATACTACAATTTTTACCTAAAGGATATAAAACAGGAGAATTCCCAGTCCTTAATATGAGAATACATTTTCAAAGGGATTAATATTGAATTAAAATGACAAAAATGATACAAGTTAAAAGAAGTCATTAGTTTGTAACACATTTTTTTCAAGACTATAGTAACTGAATACCAAGTATGGTGGTACACACTTGTAATTTAAATAATCAGATGAGTGAATTGGGAAAGTGCAAGTTAGAGACCAACAATAGGTACTCAGAAAATCATCCAAAGTCCAGGGACTGCCAATATTGCTCAGTGGGTCGCAACACTTGCCCACAAGGTATTAAGTTCTAGAATAGTGTTTTCTGAGTTTTATAATGATATGCATATACAACTGCATAAAGCAACATATATATGCCCCATGTGCACATACATACTTATTTGTATTCAACTTTGAATTTTAAAATATATATATACATATAACATACACTTACATATACTACATATTATGTATTTTATATTATATATGTTGCATAATATAAATATGATGAATACACACACACACACACATATATCAACTAGAGATAGCTTTGCTTTTACTAAGACTATCAATACTGACAGATGATGAAGATGATATTTTAAGATAGTATGTCCAAAATTCTTTAAATCTACTACCAGAATTGCATCATACAGTGTACAGTTTCCAATGGGTTTAGATGGGAAATCAGTAGGGAAATCTTATGATCAGCAATATCGTCCCATCCCATCTACTCTACTGAGAGAAAATATTTGTCTGTATTGCACAAAACTCAGCTGAGGATTCTTTAGTCCTTATATAATATGATAATAAGACCCTATAATGCCTCTGTTCTCTGAAAAAGTTGCCATCGATGTACTTGTTTATGTCGTTTTCAGTTCAGTTCACTGAAGGTCTTCATTCACCAATGAAACAAACACTAAAGTCTAAAACAACAGAGTGACTTTCAGACAACAGTCACCCCACCAATAAGTAGTATTTTATTATCCCTCTCAACCTGAAAGTCACATTAAAAAATGTGGGTGGGGAGGAGGTATGGAATATGGAGCAGGAAGAGTGTGGACTGGGAGGGCAATAAAATCTGGAGTGTAAAATAAATAAATAATTAAATTCTAAAAATGTCAATACAGACACTACAGGAGTTCTAGATCCTTATTAATTATTTGAGATAAAGAATATTTTAAAATTTTTGTAGTCTGATAAGTCCCTGATATAGGGTTTTAGGCTTTTCTCCAGTGTACAAATCTGTAGAAAAATCAAAGCAACCAATTAAAAAAACATTGAATTAGTATCTAAGATTTGGTAATATGAATTTTAAAAATCATTTTTAAGAGAGGTTTCAAACATGAACATATATCATGTCAGACATATGGGAATGAAATGGGAAATGGAGCATGCTTATAAAGGGGTGGACGAGATACATTCAAGTCCCTTATCTTTGGTCTTCTAGACTTTAAAAGAGTAAAACAAAAAAAAAAATCAGGTACAGAGTCACAGTTATCTATATCACTCTATGAAAGTCTCTTCCATGTTCCTGAATTGCCTATGTGGGAAACAATTTATATCAGGAAAAGTATTTCATGTACCATGTAACCACTTAATATAAAAATTCCAATTATCTTTACATTAAGTAGTTATTACCAATGTGTTTCCATATGCAGCATGCACAAAAACTAATTAAAATAAATATAAAAACAAATATGCAATATAAAAGTATATATTTCAAATCCATGAAGAAATTTGCAACATTAATAAAAGTATAAAAATAGAAACAATAATAGCAATAGTATTTGTAAGCCTATA